>APFE031678240.1:98036-245778 GCA_000404065.3 Pinus taeda | reverse complement strand
CTGCATATTCGTAAGTACCTGTGTATTTATCTTTGGAAAGCTAACTGAATTGCTAAGTAATTGTCTTAAGCCGCAGGAATTATAACCTATAGTTGTTGTAACACCAGAAACAACAACTACGCAGTTGCTGCAACACCAGAAGCAGCAACTGCACAGTTGATATAGTCAACAACAGATATTATCTAAAGCGGGTATTTTTGCACCAGCTGAGAATCACAACGGCAACTATCTGAGACGTGATTGTCCAAAGCAAGAAGAACACAGCCACCAAAATAACACGGGGAATCAGCGAGAGGAATGTGCATATCCCAAGGAAGACGGACGAAGACAGTTATTAGTTGTGTAACAGTCTAAACAAAGAATATATCATTATATTGTTGCAACAACATCTCTGTATTTCTTATTTTTGATTAAACATGTCAAACAGCTGAATCGTAACAATCTATTGTAATAGATGTCTCCTCTATAAAGAGGAGACATCTACATTAGGCAGGGGAGTCTAGAAGAGCATTTTGTAAAACTATCAGCAATTCTGAACTTCACTGTATCTGAATTTTTTACGGATGAATAGAAGAACGTTCTGAGTATTTAAGCTATTCTTCGCATTCTGGGGAATCTTGTGAGAAGGACTGGGCCCACCTTCCTCACAAGATTCACCCATTTACTTTGCTGTCAAATGTGTAAGTGTGTGGTGGTTTCTCTTTACAGATACTCTGTTTTGGACTTTGTAGCATTACCTCTTGAAGTTCTATTTTGCTAGCACTCTGTTTTATTAAGTTATTCGAATTGTGCAAGCGTGTTTCACCGGTGAATCTGAGTGCAGTTTGTGTTAGCAATCTGATTCCAGGGGCAGGTGCTGAACGTCCTCATCTGGAGGATAAGGTCCTGATCCTCTGCCAACAAAGCATCCATTTCCTTGTTTCTTAGATCTGTAATTTTAATTAATTCTTTTTTCAGCATTGTGATAACTTAGTACTGGAATTAAGTATACTACAGCTTTCAATGCTTTTAGAATTTAAGTACAAACAGTACGCACTGGCCTTTGGAATAAAAAGACTTTCCCAGGTTGAAAATTAATGTGGTACTTGATTGTTTAATTGATAAACAATTCAACTAGCCAACAGTCATATGATTTGGGCACTTGTCAGGTGGGCAAGTGGGACTGCATGTGGGCAGGTATACACGGTTTGGGCGTCTGAATGAAGTACGAACCGGGGAAGACGAAAAACAAGGCATGGCAAGTTTGAAAGAAGGCAAAGGGAAGCTCTTTCTTACCTTATACAGGTTGAAGCGGTTGAAAAAGGAGAATCCCCAGATTCGAGAAGAGCTTGCAGTCTTGGAAAAGAATGTTGAAGATGAGCTTCTTCAACTTGGTTGGACAATGGAGCAAGTTGAGGTTGCAGATTGTGCTACCAAGGAAGAGGAAGTCTTGATGACCGATGATGTTGCAGACATGATCATGATGGAGGATGAACTTGAGATTGATCAAGTTGGACCAGGATCGTGAAGTTTGCAGACATGTATGGATGAGGGTACTCTCATGGAGAAACCTCATGATGATGTAAGTACTATTGATACATGTGTTTCATTTGAGCATTTGGTAGATGGACCATATGCAAGGAAGGGCAAAGCCAGTTTGCCGATGCCACGGAGCATCTTACCATGGATGACTATGATGAGACCTTGTATGGAGAAGCAAGGATTGTTGATTGTTGCGGGACTTGTTGGGGTTGTTTGTGACCTTGTGGTAGAAGGTACAAAGGCCCGTGACAAGGGTGGAACTTGATGATCGTTGTGGATGAGTGGGTCATGCTTTAGCCACATGGCTAAGTTCCCAGCATGACTCATGGATAGATTGGAGGGCACACACTTGAGTTGCTTGGGTGGACTTCTCATGGCCGAGACCAAGAGAAAGTCTTGGTGGAGCCTTTGGTGGAGGAGCTATGATGGAGAGACTCATGTGATGATGATATGGTTGGGTGACCGAGTTCACTACAATGAAGATTGAAGCTTGGATAGGGTTGAACGATTGTTGTGATGGGTCTACTTGGTTGGACTACATGGGCAACTTAGTCATGGACATCAGGTTGGAGACATGGAGCATGGCAGTCTTATGTAGGGACATTATGTGGGAGCACATGTAGAGGTGTCACTTATGGACATCCAATCGGGAGTGCCAAGGCATGGATGTTGTGCAGATAGATGTGCTAGTGTGACATGGAGACTTATACTTATGAGCCTATGGAGAGGTTGTACACTCTTGTGCAACAAAGCCATGGACTTCGATGGAGTTGTGAGCAGACTATGGGGCATTCTTACTACTAGAGAGCTGAGGCATCTTGCAGAGACCTTTTGGCCGAGACTTGTATTCTTTCTAGAGTGTTAGTTGAGGATGACTTATGGAGCTCATGATGAAATGGGATTGTTGTGACTTTTGGGGACTTCATATATGGTGGACTTAGAGGATCTGATGCATTGAGGAGCTGAGGTCAGAGACATTGATGCAGGATGGGGTGCATACTTTCAAGTACATGTATGGGAATGGCTTCAAAGAGTGACTTTATGTAGAGGATCGATATGAGACACTTTGGAGTGATGGAGTTACAATGATGATGATGCCTTGGTTACAACACTTGGGCATGGGTTGAGCTGAGACTCAACTACTTTGGATGACATGTTGCAGATGAGATGAGGACTACTTCATGGACCTGAGCATGGTTTACTTATATGGAGATGGATTCTTGATCGAGTTCAGGGTGTGATAGGGGTGTTTTGAGAAACGACTGATGGTGGCATGAGGATGTTCACTCTCATGGTTTGAGCTTGATGGTTGGATTAGCTACCCAACTAGTTCAAACATGGGTTCCGAAAGTGTACAGAGATGTGTTAGCATTTGTTAGAGTATCATGGCAGTAGTTCACATGGGATGACACATGATGAGGTCAACACGAGATGTTGTAGTGGGCATGTAGCTTGAGATGGAGGGACCAGCCTTCCACGATGGAGCTGCATGTGGAGATTGTAACATGGTGGTTGATGGTCATGGATTGAGATGATTTCTGATGTATGACATACCGATGGATGTATACCTTGGTATGGTGATCTTGGCGACAGATGGTTGCTGGGATGAGATATTGTTGAGGACGAAAATGACTTCCAGTGGGGGAGGATGTCAGGACCTGCGGTTTGCGCGACAGGCAGGGCGAGTCCACCATGCGAAGTGCACGTGAAACATGAAACAAAATCAACGTTGGGAAAGTTTATAAGGTGTTGGGCGGGTTGAGGGGGTGGTCCCTTGAGTTGGGTGGGCCGACCATCCTTCGGGCGAGACAACACATTATGAATGAGTGGGTCGGGCGTTTGGTGTCGGTCGGCTCGGTGACACAACCCGCCACCCGCCCATATATATTGGAGGGCGTTTGGAGGCAAATGACCATCAAGCATTTGATCAACAATGTGGACTCATTCAGAAAATTCGTTCGGACAGTCGTTCGAGAAAATCGTTCGGACGGTCGTTTGGGAAACTCGTTCGGTCAGTCGTTCAGAAAATTCGTTCGGGCAGTCATTCGGAAAAGTCATTCAGGCAGGTCGTTCGGATAGTCGTTCGGGCAGGTCTTTCAGGTAGGTTGTTTGGACAATCGTTTGGGCAGGTTTTTAGGCAGGTCCTTCGGATAGTCGTTCGGGCAAGTCGTTCAGGTAGGTCGTTCAAACAGTTGTTCGAGTAGGTCGTTTAGGCAGGTCGTTCGGACAGTCGTTCGGGCAGGTCGTTCGGGAGGTCGTTTAGGCAGGTCATTCGGGAGGTCGTTCAGGCGACCCGGGTGAGGTCGTGTGGCGACCCGGGTGAGGTCGTTTGGGTGACCCAGGCGAGGTCGTGTGGCGACCCGGGTGAGGTCGTTCGGGCGAACTGGGTGAAGTCGTGTGGCGACTCGGGTGAAGTTGTGTGGGGACTTGAGCGAAGTTGAACGGGTGAACATGACATGTGGGCATGCGGACGGGCGGCCGGGTTGGGGCATGCCGTGCACGACGAAACAGTGGAGTGTTCGGTTGTGAATGGAGGTGTGTCTCGGTTGGAGATGCCCGTGTGTGGCGACTTGGAGGCGCGCACGAGTTGGGCAAATGACACGACGGTGTGACGAGGTGAAGGATGGGTTGGTGAGTCATGCGGTGACCATGTGGAGGTGCCAACGAGCTGGGCAACTGAGTTTGACGAAGTTGTGAAAATTTGGCTAAGTGTAAATTTGGGGTTTCCCAAGATTTAACTTGTGCATTGTAAAAATTGAAGATGATATAAGATATTGTTGGGCAGAATCATATTGCAGGGAGTTGCCCCTCCCTTTATACTGTTGCATTTCTCTTATATAATGTTGTGGATAATGAATGTGTATGGGTGTTCATTCATATAAAGGATAACCTAACAATACTTGGTTGAGAATCACAAACTAAGTAGGAGAAAGTGAATTAGGCATAGTCCATGTGCACGAGTATTGTTAAAAAGAAAGTGTTCGGTGGTGCCGCACCTCACCGGCATGGTTGAAAGACCACTGTAGGCTTGGGGGCGTGACAGGTTGGTTCGAAAAGCGTCGACAAATGTCTTTCCATATGTGATTTACGTCGAAATTCTTCTTATAATAATATTATTAACAATAATATTATTACTAATAATATTAATTAATAAATAATTTAATCAAGTTATAAATTAATGAATAAAAATTTATTATATTAGAACTAAAATAATAATATGTCTTATTGGACCATAGTTCACCATAATTGATTATGGTCGATCATGTTGGAGCCACAATGTATTTGTAAACCATAAAATAAACCACATTGATATATGTTTGTATATTATTATGATTAATTATTATTATTATTATAAAAAATTAATATTACTATTATTATTATTGTTAGTCAACTCCTTATATTATGGAGTTTCCTTTAATGCGACTTTTTGGAGATTCCGGTGAGAGAATCCTGCAGAAAAAATTGAGGTTAAATCTTGATTTGTATTATTTAAAATGGTTTTTTAACTACATAATTGGATTCAACACCTTGAAAAACCCTTAGGACGCTTTGATTGTGCAGAAATTAGCTATGAAACTGCTATTGTTATATTAATTAATATAATTAATAGAGCAACAATAATAATATTAGTGATATTAAGTATTTAATTAAATTGTAGTAATATGAATATTAAATAGTAGCATATTAAATTTTAATATTCAATAAATATTTTTTTTATTTATGATTTATATTAATTATTAAATATTTTAATAATAAATAAACAATATTTTTTTATGATATATTTATTGAATTAACATTATAAACTTTAAGAATAATATTGTACTATATTAATATGAACCCTTAGATTAGGATAACTAAATTTGAGAAGGAAAAGTGATGGTGAAGGCTGGAAGGCTATGGTTCCAGGTTTCAAGTGCATAAGGTTTGATGCAAGAAGGCAACCCTAGTTGCACGGATGGCATTCGTAGGTAGACCTCTATCATCATCTATCACATGCATGGTAGAGATGAGCTTTTAGGTATTAATACTCTTAGGAAGTGGTTGGAACTTTTCTCTTGTAACTCCAGGGAGGGTAAAACATTTTCATGGTCACATTTTGTTACCATCCTTCTACACAGGGTTTTTACTCAGGGAAAGGAACAATCATCGAAGGGATTATTTTTATTACTCACTCAAGCAGGGGAAATGGCTAGCCTGAGAGTCTATGTCGATCTTGAGCCCAAGCCAGAAGATATCCTATTAGTTTGGGGTCTTCAGTGAGCTCAACAAAACTTGGACAAGGTAAGGTTAGCAACTACATCCCCAACTAGAAAAAGGGGTCTATCAGAGCTGGATAGAAAACATAAAAGTGTTTTAGGGTTCCTAGAGGAAGGTAAAACTATCTCTACCACAACAACACTCTAGGATTTTGACAGACGGTTTCACGACTGTGATACAGCTCTAGTGAAAGCAACATATCTTTCAATAGGGGTGTCGTTGGATCTCCTGGTAAGCCCCATAACAACTCTGGACATTCCCAAGTCTCTAGGTCTTATGGGAGGGCTTGATGATATAGTTAAGAGTTGGGAGATATGGGGTAACGAGGGGATGAAACAGTGTTTTGTCAATCATTAGCACACAAAATACAATTGGTGGACCCAAACAGTTCACAAAACTCTTGTCATTAAAATTTCTCAGAGGCAGATAGAGGACGTCGTAAGCGATGTTGAGTAGTTTAGCAGTCAAAAAAATTAGAAAGGAAAGGAAAAATTACTTGGAAATCTGGCGCGTAAGGAAGGTGAAATCCATGATTTTTTTGCAGAGGCGGATAAGGCTCGAGGACATGTTATCATCCAACAAACTCCTGGGTTTGAGAATGGTGATGGACTGGAGTTCATTCTTTTGGGGGCTTTGGTAGGGGTTTCGGCTTTTCGAACATAAAAGGAGAGGAAGATTATATAAATTGGGGAGATTATCAAACAATATCCTTTGATAGAATATCATACAGGGTAGATAATCAAAGACCATGATCCAACACAGGAAGGGAAAATCCAGCTAAAGGGTATTGAGAAGGGAAATGGTCAGTCTTCTGGTTTGGAAAGGAGGATGGAAAATGCATAAGAAAAAAAGCGGAGAACCAAAATATTTTCCTTGGGGTTGACATACAAATAGATAAGGGAATGGAAGCTTCTGAACTCATCATTGTTAGAAGAGAAAAGGGAAGATATTACTCGACCAATTACATTGTAGAATAGCTATCAAAGAGTTAGAGAGGGGCACCAAAAACTCATGCGGAGGTGATCACCTTAGCATACGGGTACTCGCATACTCAAATAATTGATTATGAGGAGCTTCTTTTCCAATTCCATTGATGTCAAAAACATGGACATTTGGCACGATATTTCCCCATGGTATTTTGTAAAATAAGAAGGCAAAGGGGAGCCCCAATAGATGAAGCTCTGACAAATGCATTGGAGGAAGAAATTAATTAAAACGAGGAAGCATGGGAGAAGTGGGATGTTTTTCTTAGGTTGAACAAGTTCAGAAACCAGTGCTTGAATTCCAATAGGTACAGGAGGATGATCGACGACTGGAGGCTCATGAAGACATTGAAATCATTGGCCCTCCTCCCTACTATGCAGGTATTTTTTTCCTCCATCTTCCCTCTTTGCCTCGTATTTGGACCATTTACTTGATTTTTTTCAAGGGCCTAGTCCATCCAGGTCATTGTCTTCTGGTATACATCTAATGAGTAGTTTATATTTTGGCTTGGAAAGTGTCATCGCATCTATCTTTGCTCTCAACATATCTAGGTCTTCCCTATTCATTCCTGAGATGATATCCTCCCCTTCCTCATCCTCTGTGGCTTCCCATTACAATATGCATCCTCATGAAAAAGGGGAACTCTCCTTACAATTCATATGAACTCTATGGGCATTTCATGAGTCTCCAAAATAAGGGAAAAATATAGGTAGGAAATATAACTTATTAAAGGCCCAAATTAAAGAAAAAATAGATATAGCAGATCGAAAACAACTCTCTTTGAAAGGGGTGCTTAGAGAGGCATAATCTCATGTGGTGGTTACTAAATGATTGTGTTTATCCTTCAATTGCAGAGGTTTTTCTAGCACCTATAAGAAGCTAACACTAAAATATATTTTCAAAAAAACGACTCCTTATGTAATTATGCTTCAATAAACCCTACGTATTGGAGAATTTATTTTGGCATCTCTGAGTAAAAGGATGTTAGGTTGGTATTTTGTGACCTTTGATGTGAAGTCAATATCACGGGCTTTAGCTATGGGTTTTAAAGACAACATTCTAGAGCTTTTAAAATATTAGGGCTCTGAATTAGTTCTAGGAGCTGAGGTCTATTCGTCAGAACATTGTATGGACCTTTCACTCTTCAATATTTATGGCCCATGCCATGAAAGGGTCTCTTTCTAGAATTTTCTTTTATCCAAATCCTTTATTAAAGTTTAAAATTCAATGGTGGAAGGGGACTTCAATTTCTCTTTGGGTATGTCTAAAACCAAGGGGTCACAAGCACAATTTGATCCTCTGGCATAACTTTTTCTGAAAAAGCTAATGTTCAGTAAGCTTATAGATATTAACTTGATTAAAAATAGAACTATGTGAAGGTACAAAGGCTTGGGTGCGACTAGGGTGTAAAAGAGGCTAGGTTGCTTCTTGATGAATGAACACCTAATTAATACCATCTCCTTTTTAGGCAATGAGTAGGGATGGGAGGAGAGTCATAGAACTTTCCTATTATCCTAGAGTTGAAAGGGACTAGTAGGAAGCATGTATCCCCTTTTAAATTCAATTCAACATGGCCCAAACAAAATAGTTTTGGTGAGTTGGTAAATGCCACATAGATTCCTTTTACTTTTTATTAGGGCCATTCCATATGACGTAAGTTTATGGAAAAAATCAAAGGATTGAAACAAAAAACTATTATATGGGAAAAAGAAAAAGGGATAAGAGAATAAGTTGAACTAAAAATCATTGAGGAAACCCTACGAAAATTTGAAACTTTGGAGGGAGATGGATATGATATAAAATAAAATAAGGAGAGGATAAAAAAACTGGAAACGTCAAAAAGGAAGATTCTAAAAGACAAAGAAGAATAGAAGAGACTTAAAAGTACAACACATAAACACTATATGGGCAATGAAAAAAGAAGATTGAAGCACAACTAAAAAATTTGATGAGCTAGCATCACTCGGGAGAGACCACTTCAAAGCACTTTTTAGAGCCCTAGAACAAGCAATTATAAAAGAAGCTATTTAGGTTCCCCAATTATTCCCAAGATATGTGGAGGAATGAAATGATTTTCTTATCGCTCAAGTCACAAGAGGAGAAGTTGAAGGAGTTATTAAATAAATGTAGAAAGACGAGAGTCTAGTGTCAGATGGCTAGACGGTTGACCTTTTCCAACACTTCTTTTAGGTTTTGGGGGATGAGCTTACCTGGGTGGTGGACGAATCTAGAATCAAAGGTCATATTTATGAGCCTTTCAACTCTACCTTTTCGGTTTTGATTCCTAAAAATGATGATCCTAATTTTTTTTAGGAATCAAGACAAATCTCTATCTGTAATTGCCTCTATCAAATTATTGTAAAGCTCTTTGTTTTCCAGTTAGAAACAATTCTATCTAAAAATGTTTCTAGGGACCAATTTGGATTTCTAGATAGTAGACACATTATTGAAGCCATGGGTGTCACTGAGGAATCTATGTAGAGTATCAAAAAGAGAAAAATAAAAGGATTGATAGTAAAACTAGATCTACCAATGGCATATGATAGAATGAGTGGGTTCTATTTGCGCCTCTTGCTTACTCATATGGGATTTGATATTAGTTTTATCAATTGGGTTATGGGATATATAAAAAATGCAATTTTTCTAGTCTTAATTAATGGATAAGCATCCCCTTTTTTCACAGTCGGACAGGGCTCATAAAGGGGTTCCCTCTATCACCTATACCTTTTTTATTAAGGGTCGAAGGGATGAGCCATTTGATTCTCTAAGTCAAACGTAGGGGATAAGTAAAAGGGAATGAATTAGACACAATTATTTTTTAACAAATCCTATATTTGTACATGATATTATTCTCTTTAATAGATCTAGAGGTGATATCTAGCAGTTGAAAGCCTCCCTTGACTTGTTCCTTAAAGCTACATGTATGTGTATAAATGAACAAAATTCCTCTTTAACTCATGAAGGTTTCTACTTGGAAGAAATAAATAGAATTTAAACTTTCCTCCCCTTTGAAGAAAATCCTATGGAGTACAATTTTAAATACTTATGATTCCACCTGAAGCCGAATCCATACAAAAAACTAGACTGAATGTGGCTACTAGCCAAAATTGAAAAGTGCGAAAAACATTAGAGTTATAAATGGCTCTCGAGGGCTAGAAGATTGGTACTATTAAAATCAATTATAATTGCTATACTAGTTTATTTCATTTCCCTCGCCTAGTTCCTATTGAAGCCTAGAAAAGTGGGTCTGCAACAAGGGGGATACCCACCCGGTCCGGACCTTGGTTAGCAGTGCCTTTTCCATTTGATATAGTGGGTCCGATTAGGGATATGGGACGAGTTTCCGAATATATGTGTGTGTGTGTTGAGAATTGATATTTCCTTTCTAAGAGTTCCTAAGTGAAATGCTTTTATTCTAAATCTAATCTAACAACATGTAATTGTATTCTAATAAACATAAATATCTAATTCTAAACTAACCCAGGATGTCGCTTTCTGTTATGTGATCTAAACTGATTTCGAATAACAATTGGTAATAAAGATCATTCAACTGCTATGAGAGAAGAATTCAATAAAGATAAACCATTTTGTATAAAAGTTAGATGAAACAGTTGTGAAAAACATATCGCATAATAAGCTACTCAAATATTAAGCATAAATAAATAGCTATCACCATACAAAAGTGCCAAATGGTAACTCAAGTACTCACACATTCATACATAAATAACTAAACATGAATATCACTTTAACACATAGGAAAAAATAGTTAAGAGATAAAAGTACCATTTATAACTAGTTCTACTCATGAGCTTCAAGCAATAATGATTTATCTTTTCTTAATCCAACATCCACTAAGAGTACAAAAGTGCAACATCATAGTAGATATTAAGCGCAGATATCAATAAATCTCGTTCCGTTCATTCATCAAAACCCCCTCTGAGGGTGCAAAAGTGCATGTTATGAGGACAAGTTTTTGACAAATTTTTGGACCCTTCTCTAAATGCATGAGAAGGGTTTAAATACTACTAACTAAATCTAAAAATAATTTATTACAAAAATGTAGGATGCGGTTTAAATGATGGTCCTCATTTCAGGAAAAAATAAAGAAAAATTAACACTAAAACTAAATCTAAAACTAAACTAACAACTAATTATTTTTGTATCTATTCTTTGAAATTGCAAGCATTCAACATTTGCTTGAGGAGAGTTTCCTGGCCAACTTTCGACTTTAGTTGTCTTGCGAAAATGGAATCAGCAAGAGCTGGCACCATCTTCTCAGTAGAATTGATGATACATTTGAGAGTCATGCACTAGCTGTGTGGTTTTACCAAATACTTCCAGTAAGAATCCCAATTCAACTTGGTTAATATTTTGATTGATTTTGCCCTTTCTTGAGTCTTCTGACTCCAGCCTATATAGAGATGGTGTACTTATCTACATATCACTTTGAGGCTATCTTCGATAAATACCACTAGTTTTAGAGTTTAACTTTTGCCTTTTTCCTTTAGTTTTTTTTCTACAAATTTCCAGGCTTGCACGCGCCTGAGCAATTAGAGGCTTTCCTTTTCAAGGGGTTTTGCCCAGTGATTGGTGATTCGCACCTAGGAAACTACCTTCGTTTCTTGATTTGGGCTTCCCTGGTGTGATTTTCGCCTCTCGCGTGCTTTTTGTTAGAGGATATAAAGCTTAAATTTTGTGGAAATAACGACTCCTTGAGTTCTTGAATTTGATTCTTAAACTATCTATTTGTGATGTCAGCGCTATCTAGTACTCATTTAACCATGTCCGTATATGAAATAATTTTGGACCTTTCTATTATCTGGCTCAAGAACGAACATGCGAGTTCTATAATAGACGCCTCAGAAGACTGATGTGAGCTTGCAGTAGCTATTACCTCCATCATTTTGGGATTTTCCTCCTCAGGTAGACTGTACATACCTTCCCAGGTAGTAATACTGACATCTTTGTTACAGGCGGTGTTTGTGTATAAAGGTGTCATTTATTTGTCTTCAAAACTTGGAGCTTTACCCTTCTTTCCCATAATATCTTGAACACTGCTATGTAAAGTTATCTGCTCTTTTTTCCTATAGTTTACAAATGAGGAAAGAATAATGATAAGAAAAAGGTGACGGGAAAGCTTTAAATGCCGAAAACATATAAAATATACCACCTTATGTCAAATGGCTCTTGGATCAGATCAAATTCATATTCCATTAATGATTTCCAACTAACTCATTGATTAAGATTAACACGCATAGACGGCTCCCGGCTTATGGAAAACTCTTTTGTGAAAAATGAGCCATAAAATTCTACGATATGGTGATTTGCGATTTGCTGCGCAATATCGCGGACCACAGTATCGCAGATCGCAATATTGCTGGTTTGTAGTGTATGACATTCATGCATTAATGTGTTTTCTACGAAATGTGATTTGTGGTATGCACCATCGCATATCAGTGGTTTAAGGCATTTCAGTGTAAGTGATGTTTGAGGCATGTGATGCGATGAATGTTTTTAGTGTGCATTTTCACATCGTGATTTCACAACTTAGAATTCTGCTTGTAGAAGGGGTTTATTACCGTTTTTTGCGATGCGACGTTTCTGATGGAGTGATTTTATTCTAACTTATCATAAAACTGAAGCCTTTTTTAGATTTGTCGAGGGTATTCTCATAAGTCTATGATAGTAAGTTTTATTAAAAAGGAAATATAAGCATTAATTGATTTTTCTTAAGGTCCCCACTTATTTAGTATTAGTGATAAAACTAAATAAGAAGGGGGGTTGTTGTTGGCCACAATAATTGGTGATTCACTTGGAAGAACTAGTTATATCTGCTTTTCTTTTGAATTTTCTAAACTTCCAAAACAGAAAATCTTCCAGAAAATCAAACTTTATTATAGAAATATAAAGTACATCATGGTTTCAGCTGTCAATGATAGTTTGTTTCTTCTATGTTTAACTTTGGTTATTTACTTCCTCAAGCTAGTCGTTGTATCTACATCAGTCGGTACTTTGTTTATAAAGATGAAAATAAAGCCTTCTCTGTAAGTCAGTTTCAAATATGCTCATTTGTCATAGGTAGATCCTCTACTGCGAGCAGGTGTTTATAGCCTTGACAGGGTTACCTGTTACCCAGTAATGATCCTGTATCCCACTTGGAGAAGTATACAGTTTTCAAAGAGAAATCCATATCCACACTTATTGCTTTCATTTTCTTTTAACCCTTAAAGAACAATGCCTTGGTTTGGTAGCCAATTTATGATAGTGCCACTCACTTGATTTATAACTTTTTTGAACAAGCTAGCTCGTGATGAGACCCCTTATCTTTTGATTGCAACAATCTTGAGTCATTGTCGTGTTAGGGTATGCAGTTTTGGCAAAGTCAACAAGTTATAATATCTATGATCATGATAAGTTGGCTCATGATGAGACCTCTTATTCTTTAAGTTAAAGTGTATAGCTAGATTATTCCTTGAAGCTTTTAATTCCCTAGGTGGGGACGAAGTAATTGTTTCCTTAAGAATAGCTCTGGATGACAATGACAGAGTCTTTGGAAAGAGATTTTCTACAAAGAATCTTCATTTTATTATTGATACCTTTCATTAGACTGATATAAAACAATTTCCCACTAAAGGTTTCTTTTTATCAAAATTTACAAGGTTGAAACTAGTATCATTTTCAGGGTTATAGCCTTTGACTGTATCTTTTAATAATAATGACCAATTTCATAAAAAAAATCTATTTATACAAGTGAAAAAACAAAATCTAAAAGAAATATTTGTCTTTTTCGTGAATTCCCAATGTAACCATTTACAACTTGTGTTAGTATGAAAATAAAGAAAAAACTAATATACAAAAATAGAAGAATGATCTCCTATGGAAAGTATTTTTTTAGGATCAGTCCGTTAACAGGTAAAGACTCACTTTTTCATGTTAAATCCTGTAACATAAAACTAGATGGACCTACGACTTCTGCAATTTGGAAAGGGCCAAGCCATGTTCATTGAAATTTCGTATGTTTTCATTTTTCATTATGAGCCTTGTCCCATTTTAAAACTAGATCTCCCATCTGAATGTCCTTTCTAGATATCATGTTTGAATCAAAATAAGCTTTTACTAATGCTTGGTGATGAACATGAGTTATTTTAGCCCATTCTCGTTGCTCTTCTAGCTTAAGTATTTCTAGCTGCCTTAGTTGTAAGGAAGAAGTTGGTGCTTCATCAATATATTGAAATAAGGCCAAAGAGGGAATTGCTAGATGAGTTGGAAGAACCAATTCTTTCCTGTAAACTAAATTAAAGGGAGAAGTGCCAATGGGGGATTTCTGCATTATTCGGTCTGCCCATAAAGAATATATTAAAGACTTGTGTAAATTTTTGTGAGCTTGATCAATGGTTCGCTTAATGATTATGATTAAGCTTTTATTCATAGATTCAGCTAACCCATTCCCCTGTGGGTAATAATTGGCAGATTATTTAAGCTTAAAACCTCTTTTGAGTGCAAATTCAGTCATAGTATTGCCAAAAAAATATGATGCATTATCAAACATTAAAGCAGAATGTAAACCAAACCTGGTGATTATGAACTGATCTATGAACTCAATGATGTGTTTAGCATTAGTTGTCTTGGGAGGAACTGCTTCTACCCATTTAGCAAAATAATCTATTGCTATAAGGATATATCTATGTTGTTTAGAAGAGTGAGGAACGATCTCACCTATTATATCCAATCCCCATTGATCAAAAGGCTGGTAAAGTTTGAGTGGTTGCAAAGGCAATGATGGTTTCTTTTGTCTCCCAGCAGCAATTTGACAAACCTGACATTTCCTTACGTAGCTATGGGCGTCTTTGAATAGTGTGGATTAGTAAAATCTTGCACGAAAGATTTTATGTGGAGTAGCATCTCTAGCATAATGTCCACCTGTTGGTCCGTCGTGGAGTTCCTGCAACACCTTTTCAGCTTCAGATTTCTTAAGACATCTAAGGAGAACAAAATCATAATTTACTCTAAAAAGTACATCATTCACGAGTTGATATTTCTTAGCTTTCAACCTTAGAGCTCTTTTCTTTGTATAATCGAGGTTTGAAGGAGAATATTCGTTCTTTAGATAAAATATGATATCAGCACATAATGATTCAACATGATTTAGGCTTTTTTTAGATTGTAGATTACTGCGGTGTGGTTTCTGAGAGGAGTTCAGATTTTCCATAGTTCTCATTTTTATATATGTCGACGTTTCGAGTCTATACCCAGACTCATCAGGTGGTATTTTAGAAATAAGCAATGCTCCAACCAGCATTTTGCAAAAGCCTTGACCTTTTACAATACTGGCTGGTTTGGTTTCTATGTCATATTCTTGTAAGGCAGTAACCCAATTGGATCTTTTCTCACCCACATCTTTCTGTACTAAGAGATTTCCTACCGCTAGAAACAGTACTATGATTTTTTTATTGGTTTTAAGCAGAAAGGGTCTGAAATATTTAATAGCTTTGAAAATAGCATAAGCTTGTTTCTCTACCTCTAAATAATTTAACTGAGCCCCCTATAGATTTGAACTGAAAAAAGAAATTAGGGCTTTTGCCTTGTCTTGATTTGCTTGAGTGAGTATTGCAACATATGATTTATCATAGGAAAATGTATATAAAATGAAAGGATCTGAAAAATTTGGAGTTGCTAAAGATGGAGCGTTAATAATTGCTTGTTTGATTAGATTTAATGCTTCACATTCATCTTGGCCCCATTTGAAGATTGAGTTATTTTTAATCATTGCTTTTAAAGGAGATATGATTCTTGAAAAATCTGGAACAAATATCTTTACAAAATTAATTTGGCCAAGGAAATATTGCATAGCTTTCTTGTTGTGAGGCAGGGGTATTTCAGAAATCTCCTTGATTCTATCATGATCAATATGAAATCCATATTTTGACACTATGAATCCAAGAAATTTTCCTTCACTTAATGCAAAAAAGGACCTTTTTTGGGTTAAGTGAAATTCCATACCTTTGACAACATTGGAAGATCTGTTTTAAATCTCTAAGATGATTGTCTCACTTCTTGGAATATACAGTTATATCATCCAAGTATATTATCATTGATTTGTTTAGTAATCCTTTAAATGCGATGTCCATGGCCCTGTGAAATGTCGCACCAGTGTTGATTAGACCAAAAGGAATTTTTTGAGATGCATAAGTGCCCCATTTGGTTCTGAACGTGGTCTTTAATTGATCATTAGGATGGACTAACACTTTGTTGTACCCAGAGAAACCATCCAAGAAGGACATTAACTCTGATCTTGTGACTACCTGTAGTATTTTCTCCATGGGAGGCAAAGGAAAATTATCTTTTTGGCAAGCTTTGTTAAGATTTCAAAAGTCGATGCAAATTCTAATGTCTTCGTTCTTCTTTATAAAGGGAAACATATTGGAAACCCATTTAGAATGCCGAATGGGAAAAATGATTTTGGCTTCCAATAGCTTATTGATCTCAGATTTGATTTGGTTTTATAGATTATAATGGATCTTTCTCAGCTTTTGCTGGACAAGTTTTTCATCATTTATCATTGGGATAGTATGTTGGATGATAGAAGTGTCATAAGTCTTGAGTTCATCATAGTTCCAAGAAAAGACACTTTTGTATTGTTTCAAGAGACAAACGTATGCTAATTTTTCTTCAGGAGTTATGCCAAGGCCTAGGTTGATCTTTTGTGGCTTGGTATCAGTTCCTGGATTTACCAATTCATAGTTTAGAGTTGAACTTTGAAGTTTTGAATTGGTAGATCTCTTGAATCGATATTTCAAATCATATAGGTCTTCTAATTTGACTACTGACTTTGGCATAGCATTGTTAGTGCTATCTTGTTGCAATTGTCTGTAATGTTGGTCCTCATCAATTATTTGATTGGTGTAAGATCCCTCAAATTTGAGGAAGCTTACAATATCAGGATCATCATTGGAAATCCTCCAATTGGTAATGTTATTAGGAATCGAGGACATAAAAATTAGTTCGATTGAAAATCTATCAGTGCTATAGTCTTCTGAAGGGATGAGCTTGGAAGATACGTTAGCTAAGAGGACTGCACTAGCATTCTGGAGACTAGGAATTGATGAAATATTGAATGCTATAAAATGTTCAGTTAGATCTTGAACTAAAGATTGGTAATTCTTTAAATGACCTGATAAACAATGTATAGTATTCCATACCTATTTGATTACAATTTCAGAGTCTCTAAAGACTTGTAGGTATTTGATGTCTAATCTGATTGCTTTGTATAATCCTTGGACTAAAGCCTCGTATTCTGTAGTATTATTGGTGCAATCAAACTCAAGTCTACAAGTTAGCATAGTTTTGTTTCCCTCTGGACTAATTAACACACGCCCTGCTCCTTCTCCTTCATTAGACTTAGAACCATCAAAAAATAACTTCCAAAATAAAGATTTATTTACAGGACTATCTATAAACTTAATATATTTAGAACTATCTATTTGAGAAAAATTTTCTACTTGAGATAAAATAGAATGCTCTAAATAAGATGAAGTATGAGCATTAAAATTTCCTAAGAAAGAATCAACAAAATAGTTTCCAATAATATTATTTTTGTATGCTACTCACTCATTTTCTCCTTCCAATTCTGTTACTATGTATTTCTAATGTCTTTCTTGCTCAACCTTTATTTGATTTGGTTTACCATTGTAAGGGAGCCACATGTGCAACCAATCGATTACAAAGTATCCATGAAGCTTTTCTGACCAATCTTTGCTAAGAATTAAGCCATAAAATTCTGGAATATATGCAACTAAAATGTTAATAACTTGACACACCTTTGGATTAGATAACAGCCTTATGGTAACCTCATTCAATTTGTTGATCACTTCAACTTGCGATTGATCCGGCTTAACTATGCACATAGCAGATTTTTGAGGTTGAACGTTCAACTTTGGACATATTGACTTTGGTAAGATATTAGATGAAGCTCGAGAATCTACTAAACAATTATGCAAAATTTTGTTGAAAACTTCATAAGTAAGAAGAAATGGGGGAGTATGAGATCTCAACCTTCCTCCAATTAAAGTGGTATTGTTTAGATCAACTTTATTAATCACATTAGTTGGAGGTCTTCCCATCTCATGGCAAGCTTGAGAGATTATAGCGGCGGGAAGAAGTGCAACTGGTACAGCATGTAATATTTTCAAAGTTATCTTTGGTTGATCTTTTAACTTGCTCAATTCATAAAAAGTGATGTTAGCCCTAGTATTCTTGATGTCTTCTATGATATTATACTCCATTTCATGCGAAACAGTCGACGTTTTAGATGGAGTTGCTGAATCTGTTTGAACAGGGCTTGTTTGTGTCGCTTTAGGTGTCATTTTCTTGGTTGCGACTTTATCCTTAGCCATTGAGCTTGCGCTCTTTGGATTAGAACTAGGTTAAGGATGATTGAGTTGATTTCTACTTAGAGTACTAACCGGCGAAGCCTCTTGATTCTCTTCATATAGGAGGATGAAATCCCACATACCTTGCATCTCTACAACTTCTTCTTCATCGGTGGGTTCATTAGTAACAATTTCCTCTTCTTCTTCTTTTGATTCAGCACTTGTGATAGCATTGGGAGGTTTTGAATCGGTCGAAGGTTTCTTATAGAAAGCTTGTACAAATTTTTAGAAGAAGTTTCTGCTACTTGTCTCGTAATGTCAACCATTTCGTTAGACATGGTTTTCAAAAATTTCTGCAATCTTTCTAAATCGAATGGATCTTTCGATTGTTTTTTCTTGGGAACTTCCTTAAATGTAACCTTCTTAGATTTTCGTTCATCTATAGCATTTTTCTTTTCTAAGGATATGATACATTTCTCTACTACTAATGCTTCCTTCATATTGGTAGCCAAAGTTGTTTTGTTAGCCCTATCAACGAAGATTGCTATGTTTGATGGTAAATCAGAGATGTACCATTCACTTCGCACTTCTTCCCTAGGCTTGGAAGCAGTAGGGATTTTATTCAATAGTTTATTAAAATGTGAATTAAAATCTTTGATAGGTTCTTTTTACTCATCTGTAAGGTTAGACAGGTCATTGATCAGTGTTGTTGTAGACCTGTCAACACCGAACTTAGTCAAGAATTGTTCTTGGAAGATATCTAAACTAGTGATAGATCCAAACGGTAATGAGAAATACCATGATCTAGTTGCTCCTTGGAGAGTGTAGGGAAAGATTCAGACGACCATATCTTCATTACTAACTCCATTGATATTTATAGATAACATAAAGTTGTTTATATGTTCTTCTGCTAGCATGCCTACTTTAGGATTAAACTTAGGCAACCATTTTTTTAGGATGTGTCGGTATTTGATTCAAGGGCGCAGGCGTTAAGAATCCCCCTGGGTTATTCCATGGAGATTGGGCCATCACTGAACTACTAACAGAGGAAGTGCAAAAGATGATCCTTGCATTTGGGAAGATGAGGGTATTATGATTCCAAATGATTGAGAAGGAGATGTGGAAGTTCTAGTGGACTGGTGGACAATAATCTGAAGTGGAGGGGTGGATGGTTGACTTCGCGGTGGAGAGGTTGAGATCAATGACGATGATGAAAGAGTCTCACTATCAGACCCTTTAGGTGATTTCCTTACTCTCTTCCTTGTAGGTAGAGGTGAATTAGTTGGCTCAGTAGCAAACTTTTTCGCTCTTTAATCTAGTGAGAGGATGAGCAGGGTTATATTGTGAAGTCACACTGCCTTGAGATTTATTAGATCTTTCAAGTGATATAGAAAATCGCTGAAGTTTATGGATCAAAGACTCAACTTCAGGAGGTTCAATAGTAGATGTCTCTGAAATGTCAGGGTTTGTGGCAGTGGCTATTGTTCTTTCGACTTCTTGCTCAATATTTAAAGATTCTAAGTGTGAGGAGAAGTTGGGGGAGATGGTGAGGGCGATTTACTCTCAGAATGGTATTTACATTTAGTCTTATTTTCCATTCACAACTTGTTGTCCTCCTTCTAGCACCAAAGATGTTGAAGCCTTGAAAATCAGGTCTGCAACAAGGGGGATACCCACCCAGTCCGGACCTTGGTTAGCAACTCCTTTTCCATTTGGTATAGTGGGTCTGACTAGGGATATGGGACCAGTTTCCCAATATATGTGTGTGTGTGTTGAGAATTGATATTTCCTTTCTAAAAGTTCCTAAGTGAAATGATTTTATTCTAAATCTAATCTGACAACATGTAATTGTATTCTAATAAACAAAAATATCTAATTTTAAACTAACCCAGGGTGTAATATTTCTGTTATGCGATCTAAAATAATTTCAAGTAGCTATTGGTAATAAAGATCATTCAACTGCTATGAGAAAAGAATTCAATAAAGATAAACCATTTCGTATAAAAAGTTAGATGAAACAGTTGTGAAAAAAATATCGCATAATAGGTTGCTCATATATTGAGCATAAATAAATAGCTATCACCGTACAGAAGTGCCAAACAATAACTCAAGTACTCACGCATTCATACATAAATAACTAAACATGAATATCACTTTAACGCATAGGCAAAAATAGTTAAGAGATAAAAGTACCATTTATAACTAGTTCTACTCATGAGCTTCAAGCAATAATGATTTACCACTTCTTAATCTAACATCCAATAAGAGTACAAAAGTGAAACATCAGTAGTAGATATTAAATGCAAATATCAATAAATCCTATTTCATTCATTCATCAAAACCTCCTCGGAGGATGCAAAAGTGCATGTTCTGAGGACAAGTTTTTGGCAAATTTTCAGACCCTTCTCTAAATGCATGAGAAGGGTATAAATACTACTAACTAAATCTAAAAATAATTTATTACAAAAATGTAGGATGCGGTTTAAATCACCATCATCATTTGAGGCAAAAATAAAGAAATATTAACACTAAAACTGAATCTAAAACAAAACTAACAATTAATTATTTGTGTATCTGTTCTTTGAAATCACAAGCATTCAACATTTGCTTGAGGAGAGTTGGTTGGTTGACTTCTGATTTTAGCTGTCCTATGAAAACAGAATCGGTAAGAGCTAGCGCCATCTTCTTTCCAGAATTGATGATACATTTGAGAGCCATGCAATGGCTATGTGGTTTTACCAAATACGTCTAGTAAGAATCCCAATTCAACTTGGTTAATCCTTTGATTGATTCTACCCTTTCTCGAGTCTTTTGTTTCCAGCCTGTCTGTAGATGCTATACTTATCTACATACCACTTTGAGGATATCTTCGATAAATACCACTGGTTTTAGAGTTTAAATTTTTCCTTTTGCCTTTAGCGCTTTTTTCTACAAATTTTCGGGCTTGCAGGCAATTAAGCAATTAGAGGCTTTCCTTTTCAAGTGGTCTTTCCTAGCAATGCACGATTAGTGCCAGGCAGCTAATTACGCATCGGAAACTTCCTCCGTTTCTTGATCCGGGATTCCCTGATACGATTTTTGCCTCTCGCGCGGATTTTGTTAGAGGATATAAAGCTTAAATTTTGTGGAAATAACGACTCCATGAGTTCTTGACTCTAAGTCTTAAACTATCTATTTGTGACATCGACGCTATCCAATACACATTTCAACATGTCCAAGTATGAAATAATTTTGGGCCTCACCGTTATCCAGTGGACGAACAAACATGCGAGTTCTGTAATAGACACCTCAGAAGACCCATGTGAGCTTGTAGTAGCTGTCACGTCCATTATTTTGGGATTTTCCTCCTCAAGTAGACTGTACATACCTTCCCAGGTATTAATACCAACATCTTTGTTACATGCGGTGTATGTGTATAAGGGCATCATTTCCTTCTCTTTAGAGCTCAGAGCTTTATCCTTCTTTTCGATAATACCCTGAACACTGCTATGTATAGTTCTCTGCTCTTTGTTCTTGTAGTTTACAAATGAGGTGAGAATAATGATAAGAAAAAGGTGATGGGAAAGCTTTAAATGCCAAAAAGATATAAAATATACCACCTTACTGAAATGGCTATTTGATTAGATCAAAACAATATTCCATTAATGATTGTCAACTAACTCATTAATTAACATTCATGCACATAACCAGGTCTCGGTTTATGGAAAAATATTTTTGGAACAACGAGCTCTGAAGATCTTTGATAAGACGATTTGCAATTTTCTTCGCAATATCTCGGATCGCAGATCGCAATATCGTTGGTTCGTAGCACATGATAATCATGTATTAATGTGTTTTCTACAAAATGCGATTTGTGGTATGCGCCATCACATATCGGTGGTTCAAGGCATTTCAGTGTAAGTGATGTTTGAGGCATGTGATGCGATGAATGTTTTTAGTGTGTATTTTCGCATCGTGATTTCGCAACTTAGAATTCCACTTGTAGAAGGGGTCTATTACCATTTTTTGCGACGCAACATTAAAACTTAAGCCTATTTTACATTTTTCGAGGCTATTATCCTAAGTTTATGATAGTAAGTTTTACTAAAAAGGAAATATAAGCATTAATTGATTTTTCTTAGGGTCCCCACTTATTTAGCATTAGTGATAAAACTAAATAAGAAGGGGGGTTGTTGCTGGCCACAACAGGTCCCCAATGAATCCTAGCCCAGATTAGGAAACCATGTGGTGAATATTTATCAGGCAGTGAAAAGCAGAAAGAAGTACTCCCTTGGGTTCCATGGGATAGGATAGCTCTCCCAAAGGCATGGGGAGGATGGGGAATAAAGGAACTCCCCCTATTTTCAACAACTCTTACAACATGATCAGTAGGGCATATATTATCATTGGTTAACCTCTGGACCGTTGTAGTATAAATCAAATATATTCATCCTATTCCTAATGAGGAATGGGTGCATATTCTAGAAAAAAAATATCAAAACGTATCTATTATTTGGAAATCCAGTGTCGAATCCTTTCGGGTTATAGAAGACATACTTGCATGGAACATAGGGAATGGGGAGAAGGTCATAATATTTATTGATACATGGATGGGATGCAATGAAGGATATGAGCTTCCAAGTGATTTAAAAACATATCTCAACAATTAGGGAATTATTTTCTTGAATTAGGTGGTAGATGCTAAATTTATTTGATTTGGTACGATGGTTGTAAATCAGCTGTAGATCTTCACTTAAACACTCACTTGGGAGCTAAGTGGGAGAATTGTACCAAATAATTACAACGCCTTCATGCCAGGATAAGTGATCATCCTAATGATCTAGGATGGGTCCATGCACCTTCAGGTCATTTCTCTGCAAAATATGGGTAGATTTATGAAATGGGCAGGAGAGGACAAGGGGTGAAGGCATGGTGGTGGAAACTGCTATGGAAACTAAAATTTCGTACAAACTAAAGACTATTTTTTAGGTGTATCCTTTGGAACAAGGTTCCAACATGGGATAGCATTCAAAACAAGAAAAAAACATGGTCCTGTTTGGTGCATGATATGCAAAAACTCTAGAGAATGAGTAATCCATTTGTCTTTAAGTTGCCCATTCATGTTAAAAATATAGGAGGACACTCTAAGACTTTTGGGACCTAGTCTAAACTGGAGAGGCTCAAACATTGCTGAGGCTTGGAAAAATTGGTGGAATTGTGTGCAATATGAAAATTTGAGAAATTGTTCACTAATAATCACAAGGGTTATGTGGTTGGAAAGAAACAAAGGAATTTTTTGTGACCTTCCTTTGTCTCCCTCGCTTATTTCCATTGAGTGTGATGCAATTTTCTCTTTACTCCCAACTACATCAACATCCATATCTCCTTGAATTATTTGAGAGGAAAAAATAAACCCAAAAATCACGTGGAGTCATTTTGATGGAGCATCTGATGCACATAATAGACATGTGACTGGCTTGATTATACACATCAATAGGCAAAGAAACTTAAAAGCTTGAGTTGGCCTTGGAACCGGAACAAACAACTTTGAAGAACTCCTTTCACTAAAATTATTTTTAAGTTGGATTCAGAAAATTAGAATTGATTTAGTGAAATTTTTTAGTGATTACCTAAATGTCATCAATTTGTTTACAAAAGTATAGAGATGTCAAAATCAAACTTTTATTCCTTTCATTATTTTCTTTACATATAAAATAGGGTTTTGATTCATTCTGAATTGCCACATATAGATAGAACAAAATATTGAGGTTGATATCCTTTCTAAGGAGGGTCTACAAGAGGATATGGGAAAATGACATATAAGAGAGATAGAAGAAGGGAGGATCTGGTCATCAGATCAGCAGTCATATATCAACTAATGCTTTTTCATTTTATGTTTTTTCCTAGACTATACAGGCAACATTTCTTTCTGTTTTAGCTATTTTTGAAGTAAGATTATCGACTTTTATCTTTACTGGTGTAATGTTTGTATTGATACAACCTGTTTTCCATTCAACTTTTCACTATTAGAGTTTTTAAACATTTGAACAATACTACACATGGGTTGTTTTCTCCACTATACGGAGAGGCTCCATTTTTGGATTTTTTTCCTATTCTGAGTATTGCAACTCTTTTTGGTTTTGTCATAGTCTACTCACTCAATATGTGTATTTTCTTATGCATACACATTTACAATAATGCTTAAAGAATCTACAGATGTAACTTTTTATTTTCTTAATAAAAAGTTAATTTTTTTTGTGGAAAATAAAATAAAATGAATCCTTAGATTAATAAACCCAATGGGTCGATATTATAAAGCCAAGAGATTTCTGCTTAAAAAAGAAATGGATATAAAACCAAAGAAATAATATTGATTGAAAGGGATAAATATTACAAACTCAAGGTATATAATTTGTAAGATAAATATTATAAACCCTAAAAAAATCATGGTCAACCATGCTTGATTTTCATATTGAGACAATATTTTTCACAATGCAATGCTGGGCCATTGTTTACTAGTGTTGGTTATGATTAATTTTCATATGGAGACAATATTTGTAACAATGTGACATTGGACCATGGCTCAATTTCATATTCAAAACATATTTGTCACAATCTAACATTCAACCACGGTTGACCACGACTATAAACCCAATCAAATTATATTTAACCCAAACATTAATATTATAAACCCTATGAATAAAGTTACACCCTAGGAATATAAACCCTTAGATTAATAAACACAAGGGATTGATGTTTTAAACCCAACGAAATAGTAAATTGATCGAGGTGGCTCTAGGAAAGCTAAAAAATCAAAGTGTTCAAAAATTTATGAAACGAATACAAATTTGTATATCTCAGTAAGAGCTTTCCAACGACGCAAACGATGCCTCAATAAAAGTTGGTATGCGAAAGTTATGGGGAGTCAAATTTTGCATCAAACTAGGCAAAAGTCAAGCTCAAGTCAACTTTTGGTGCCACATGGAAATCCGTAGGCTTCCATGTGGCATGCGACCCACAAAAATATGATGTGGCATCCCATTCAGCAAACCAGGTGCACCCGCAAGTAGGTGACATGGTAGAACCACAAGTCAACACATGGACTGTAGGTGGCCGATGATGTGGACCAATGGGACCCTACTACATGTATCAATCACATGGTGCCAAATGACACTTCAATCTAGGTCCAAGTGGCCTCAACATGGTGCAAACTCATTTTTTTCTTATTCTCATTGTTTTCGTAGTCGTTACAGATTTCCATATATTATATGGTTTGAAAGATATATTAAAACCAAACATTTTGAACCCAAAACCTCCCCAACCATAACTAACGTAATACCACTATGTTAGCGATTGTGCCAACCACACAATTTGTCATATTCACTCTCACACTTTGCTATAAATTTTCATTCCAATGGTTAAAAGGGAACAATGGAGAATACATGAGAGATGAGGGCACACACAAGTCAATGCAGACATGAATCTCAAGAAGATTCTACAAATATTGTTGGAGCATATGTTAGGGAATATTTCAAAGAATATTCTTTATGATGAATCTTTAAGGAATTTTTAAGATTACCTGGGGTGAAATTTTGAAGGTGTAAGAAATATGTCAAGTTTATATTCATTTAAAAAAATTTCCTGCAAAAAATGTGATGGCATGATCAATTTCTTTATCTGAGTACACAAATTTCAGTCAAATCACAAAAGAGAACTTTTGAGGAATATTTCAGATTCCCTTGGAGCCAAATTAAAGTTACTTTTTTTTTTCAACTTTGTATGAAAAGGTTGACATCATGTACTCATCATCATCTTGAAACAACTAACGAAGCAACCTCCCCACTCTTGACCTCGAGCCCCGAGACGTGGCCCATAGTGAGTGAATTGGAATATCCTATCATGTGTTTATGTGTGCTTCATGATTATTTGTTTCTTGTCTCATGTTGATGGTTTGATGAAGTTGTTTATAATATTCATTTCACATAATTTCATAAGAAAATGTCACTGTCAGTAAAACTCCCTATATGATGGGGATTTTCATTTTAAATCATTCACAAGAAATTCCTAGATCAAGTGGTATCAAAGTGGTTTCACCTTTTTTCCAAGGACTATGAATTGAGTGTGCAAGAACAACAATGGAGGATCACAAATATATCTATGAGGAAATCTACAAGATGTTAAGCATTGTAAATATAATGTATGCATACTATGAGGACAGAATGGAAAAAGAGAAAGAGGAGAAAAAGAAAGTGGAGGATTATGCTCCATCTCCATATTTGGGAGAATATTCTTCTTCTTCATTTTCTTCTCATCGTTCCAATGAAGAGATAAACAAAAACCTTCAAGGAAAGAATTTTGAATTGCGATAACTTCTAAACGAAGTAGAAGAGGGGAGGAAAATATTTCAACTTCAATTATGAGCAACAGAAGAGGCCTTAGAAAAGATGAAGTGCAACAAACTCTTAGCAAAGCCATCATGACCTTCTTTAGAATCAACAGTTGAGGTAAACAATGTTGATAGTTAATTAGTTTAATTTTCACATGATGTTAATTTTTTTGGAAGCCTTGAGTTAAGCATTTTAGGATTGGGGTACACTGAAAGAGAATGCTCAAAGGAAGCAAAAGCAAGGGGTTATTTAGGTAAAGAATCCAATCCATTAGCCAAATCATCAAGGAAAGAGAATGATGGGAACACATCACAATCTTTCCATGATAGTGCACATTGTAGAGGAAGAGCTAAGGAAATCTCTCATCACTAGGATTGCACTGGCAACAACCAAGAGAGGTATAAAAGGTCTCATTAATCTAATATTCTTTTGATTATAAGTGAATTTTTAATGATGAGTAGAAATGATGACATAGAAAACCATGTAGTTCTTGTGGCTTGTATAACCATGTTCTTTCCAAGTGTTTGGAAAAAGTGGCATTAATAAAGAGCAAAAGACGTGAAAGGCCTTCTCCACACTAGGGAAGAATGAAGGTTATAAAAGTCTAGAGGAAGAAAAAAAATTGTAGTCATTGAAACAGAGGTGGACATCAAAGAACCATATGTTTGAGGCTCCATCCAAATAAGTATCTTAAGAAGAACAAAGTTCATGTCGAAGAGCCATTCGGTGAGATTGTTCAATAAGTGAATCAATTACAGGGAGTTGTTCCAATCACTTTCTTGAGTAAGAGGTGATTTTATTAGATATAGTAGTCTGTCGTGGCCACATTTTTTAAATCACATGTTGTGATATGACTGTAAAAGTCATGACGTGTTTTCCATCACTTATGAATTCAACATGATGATTTTTTTATCCTTTTGTTTATAGCTTGGGGTATTGGTTTCTATTGCGATTCTAATGTAAACTTTACCAAAGAGTGTGTTATAAATTGTTCGAAAGTAAGGGGTTTTATTAGGTCCTAATAGGTCATGTAATTGAATATGTATTTTTCAAGATATACTATAGGTTTGCATAAGATGAATGTGTCGGTTAATCACTTATGGCTATGAAGGACAAAGGTGAAGGAGAAGAATGTGTGGCATATTAGGGCATTTTTTTTGCAAACGAGGGAGTGCAACAAATTGTAGATAATGTTCATGGTTTTAGAGGACCAAAATCTCTTTAGTGGGGAGGAATGATCCTTGTGGCTCTATGAAACATAAAAAAAGAGTGTCTAAAACTTTATGAAACCAATACTAAGTTGTATATATCAGCGATAGCTTTCTAATGATGCAAACACTTGCTCTATTTGAGTTCGTATGAAAACATTATGGGCAGTCAAAGTTTTGGTTGAACTAGGAAAAATTCAATGTAAAGTCAACCTAGGATGCCACATGGCAAGCCCTAAGCTGCCACGGTAGAAGAGTCAGTAGGCCTAGTGGGACCCACAAAGTTGATGTGGCAATCCAGTCAGCAAACAAGGTGGACCCACAAGTAGGTGACATGGAAACACCACAAGTGAACACATGGAAAGTAGGTAGTAGTTGATGTGGACCAATGAGAGCATACCACATGGCCCATTTAGATGGTGCCACATGGCACCTAAAATTACGCCCAAGTGGCCTTGACATGGTACAACCTCTATTTTTGTCTTATTCTCATAATTTTGGGAGTTGTTACAATATGGACATACGATTTCAATATATTATATGGGTTGAAAAATATATTAAAATGAAAATTGGACTTTAAAACTATATTAAAGCAAAATTAGGAGTCCATGGATTTATAACCCAAAACTTCCCCAACAATAGGTAACTTAATGTGGCTATGCCAATCATTGTGCCAACCACAAACTTTGTCTTATTTACTCTCACACATTGTTATCAAAGGCCATTCAAATGGTTCAAAGCGAACCATGGAGAATACATGAGAGATGATGGTATGGGAAGGCCAATGAAGAAATGAATCTAAAAAATATTCTAGTAATATTGTTATAGAATATGTTAGGGAATATATCAAAGAATATTATCTATGAGGAATCTTTTAGGAACATTTAAGATTCCTTGTGGGAAAAATTTTGAAGGTGTCAAAAATATCGAAATTTTATACTCATTTGAACCGATTTTTTCAAATAATGGCATGGCATGATCATTTTCTTGATTTGAGGAGCCGAATTTCATTCAACTCATAGAAAAGAATATTCGACAAATCTTTGGGATTCCCTTGGGGCCAAATTGAAGAGAATGTTTTGGTTCAACCTTTTATTGAAAAAGATTATATTATGTACTTGTTGTAATATTAAAATAACTAATGAATTGGCCTCCCCACTCTTGACATATGGCTCAAAGACATAATGTTGGCTTAGGGGGTCTTGACCCAAGTTTAGTGTTAAGTTTTGACGAACAAATCCTTACACTACTAGCTCTTTCAGCATCAATCCATAGAGTATGGACTGAAGTCTCACCCGAAGTAGTATGGGAAGATGTTGGAACCAAGTTTCTGCACGAGAGATGGTTATGATGTCATTTTTTTACCCTTTATTTTCCTTCACATAGATCAATAAGCGGTTGAGGCTTATCGATATAAATTCCTCTTACTAGGCTCTAGACCTTCATGAAGGTCTAGAATACCTTTCGCGGACCATAAACAGATGAATCAACCACTTATGTGCCTCTGTAATCACTCCTAAGTCTGTTATTACCTAAATCGACTTAGGTGTCTGATATCTTTAACATGCATTAAGATATTCCTTGCGTAAGCATATATTATTACTTGCATTTATATAACAATGTATAACATATAAATTCATGCATTAATATAGCATTAAAGAATAAACCCAATATTCATCATAACATAATTGCATTCATTCATAACAAAAGTAAATAGATCAAGCACAAGTTTCTCCATAGTAATCTTCTTTATTAATGCTTCAGATCTTCGTACAGACCCTAATTACCCTGCACACTCAGCTATAGGGGTCAATGCACTGAGCTGCGTACTTCTGACCTGGGCCTCTATGCACGCAGTTGCAAAGCCTTTATTCTACTCTAAGATCTTTTTCTCTTTCTGCTAATGACCCATTACATTCATCATCAATAACCAAACTAAAACTACCTTAGACTCTTCTAAGACTCTCCTTTTTATACAATCCCATGGTTTGCAAACCATGGGTAGATCTTCTAGATCTTCTAAAGCCGACACAACTTACATAAGCAGAAGGGTAAACTATTTATGACACTTTACATCTACACACTCCACAACCACAAATTGCAGAGACTTTACACTTTAGATACAACGGCCCCAAAACTTGGGATTCCAGCCCCAAAACAGACGCTAGGGGACTTTGTCCCAACAAGGTCCAACACAAATATGGAGATATTACTATAAAGACCTCCCAGCTCCACTTGCACCACTACCACTTTAGATGTACATTGCATAGATGCATGCTTGACTTGCTCCACTAACTGATCCATCACTGGTCCTGCGCTATCTTCCTAGATATTTTGTTGTACATTATGCAGGCTTTCCATCTTCTCCCCAATGGTGGTGGAGAGCACATAGGTCTCATCCAACCAAGGCCCCAATCTAGCCTTAAGGACTGTCTCTTTTTGTTGTTCTGCTTCCACCTGCTCTTTTGGTTGCTTTGCCTCTTGTAGTTTTTCCAATCTCTGCGTGAAAGTGACGGTGTGTGTCATCGCTCTGGTTTTGTCGTATTACTATTGTAATTCCCTTGCCTTGATATTTAATCTCTACAGGTTGGGATCTTACTAAATACTTGTGAGGAACTCCATCAATTTATCGAAGAGAGTATTGCATTTTGCCACCGTGACATCGATTGCAATGACTCCATATTTGACAATGGCTTCATGTTGTTCTCTGACCTCTGGTGGAGTTGAAGGCTTTGCCCTCAAGTTGAGGTCTGTAATATTTAGGTTCATTTCAAACTAAACCTTAGCCTCCAACGATGCCAACTAACTTTTGAATCTTGGCCATGAATGATGCCTTTTCTCGGATGTGCTGTTATAGAATGGTTATGCACTCTTTTGCAATCATTATTGTGGTTCACTCGTTCTTCTCCTAAACCTTCTTCCAGGTGTCTATCGCTGTCATATTCTCAATGAACATATATTCATTGTTAACCTTCTGCTCACTAATCACGCTCAACGTGCATTGCCCTTGGGCCCTAAGTACTATGATCACACCTTCTTGTAATGTGTGAAGGACTTCACTCGGGAGTGCAGCCAAGTTCAAACCAATATTCTTTAGAGAACTGATAGTAGCCTTGTCAGCTTCTGCCTCCACACTCAGAGCTCCATCGGGCAGCATGATGACCTGGTGATCCAAAGAGTGAACCTACTCCACTATTTCAGTTATTCTTGGTGCTAAGATGGTCGACGCCATGCTTCTCTACCCTACACCGGCTTGCATTCGAGTCGTTTGGATCTACAACTCATGCAGACCCATCTATATGGCAACCAAAGCTTGCTTCTGCTACTACTCAAACTATTGTAGTAGTTCCTCTTTCATATCCCTTACCTTATACCCATTGTCATCAAAGTCACCTTTTGTCAAGGTAATCAGGTCTATGGATGACTTAGTGGGCTCAGTATTTTTCCACAGTCCTTCTTTTGCATGTTCCCTGTTTCGGTTCACCTAGAAGGGAGTTCTTTCCATGTCTCCGCAACCCTGTTCAAATTGATCTTCTTCTTATGTCTATGGAGAAAGGAATTTTTGGCTCTTATCAGAGGCACACTCTTCCTTCTCTAATTTTTCCCTTGAAACACACTCCTCTTCTGCGCATGCCTTCTCCTCAGTCTCCTTCTTTCTCTTTTCAGCCAATTGCTGAATCTTTGACTTGGATGCTTCCCTCTTCTACTTTCTCATGGAATTACTAGACCTGGTGGACAAGTCTGACGTTGTGCAAGCCAATTTGTTGACCAACACTCAAGCATCACTGTGATGGGATCATCTATCACTAGGTATGGTAAATCATACCCCTTCTGATATGCATCCTTTCGTGCTCGGATGGAGATCCAATGGATGTCTACTTTGAAATTTAGTTATCTTGACAACTGGTCAAAGACATATGGTGACAGTCGTGACTTGTGGTTGATGGCTGCACGTATTCTCAACTCCATCAGCACCCAAAATATTTTACTCTCCTAGACCTGGTCAAAGTCCTTTGTGGCACATACCGAAGAAAACTTCACTGCTTCTGGAAGATCTTTCACAATCGGAGGAAATTGGTTTTCCTCCGACAATTCGCACGCAACCAACACAATCGACAATAACAGCCATGAGTACTGGAACATTTTGATGTGGTCTTGTGCCTCCCTGCAGTTCATGAGGAACTCACCGCACAAGTAGCATGCCTAGTTGAATTGTACACCCTTTGCACAATAGGCAACTAATAAAACCACTAGTGTCAGCACCTCGTCTATGTGACACTTCCCCATCACCTTGCCAACCAATATTTGCGTGGCTACCTTCACCACAGGGTCTACAATACTCAAAATCGAATATCCACACAACTTCTTGAGAAGCTTAAACTTGTCCTTCATCCTTTCGGTAAGGTCGTGCTCACCCACCTTTCCGCCAAATGCTTTGGCCAAATTCAACCCTCAATGTGGCAGTAAGGTGATCCTATGGATCAACATGTCAGTTATAGTCATCAATTCTACCAACCACAAGCACTTGTCATGCACCAAGCACAACAACTATTTGATAACAATAAAATTCATGGGAGTGTGGTGGTAATAGGACACCCATAGAAGATTCAAGAGTCCTATCATTTCCACCCCACAAATACACTTCACTGGCTCCAGTGAGGTGAAACCTGAATCCTTATAGAACACCCACTGCATAAAATTATCGGTAGCTAGGTGGCGGAACTGCTCAGTGTACTCCAAGTCCCAATCTTGAAGCTTCAGCTGTGGGAATCGTACCAAGCGCGGACCTTAAAATATTATGCACTAGCTGTGTCTTCGTATCTTTATCCTTCTTTGGCTTGGTGGCCTCTCCTGCCAATGTAGGCTTCAACCTAGGCGACCTTATTGATTTTGGCACCATTGCGGGCACCTCCATACTTATGACCTTAAGGGTAGCTCCCTTAGAGGCCATAGCGGATTCTACGCGTGCAGTTTCTGTGGGTGCAAACGTGAGGCTATTAAGGAACTCCTTGGTTTCCATAGGTAACTTGTCAAACACTGAACTGGCAACCAAATCCTCAAAAAACGTAGGGTTCATGTACAACCGATAGCAAGACATGTAAACTCTCAAAATACAAAGCATTTTTCGTTGGGCAGCCATCTGTAATTTATAGGAAAATTTGAATTCAAATACAACCGTTCCCCCCAAAATTCACTCATAAATTCTAGATTGATAACAGTTTTTCAAAGATCTCACTCTTAAATTCAGCCTTAAATGATGCCCCTCGGTCCTCTTAGCCATTTTCTTACTGTGAAATCATGAACATTGATAGTAATGGTCACTTTCTGGCTATCTTGCGCGGTCTCTCCTCCTATAGTGCGTCTCCCTTCACACTTATGTTGATGCTATGACATTTTTCCATTCAGCGTAGTCCCTTAGTCACACAGCTCTACAACCCAGGTAGTGTATTTTATAGTCTTGCACCTCCTTTCAGCTACCTGGAGCACTAAGACTATGCTACTATCATATATTCATCTGGTAAGATCCCTAGTGTATGGCTTCAATCGGCTGCCATTTACCTTTTCGGGAAATGGATCTCCATTTAATTTCACCAACTGAATTGCTCCACCATCAGTAATCTCTTTGATGACATATGGTCCCAACCAATGCATCTGAAATTTTCCTATAAATTTAGCAAACTTGTTGTCATACAATAAAATTAAATTGTTTACCTTGAATGTGAGAAATTTGATGTGCTGATCGTGCCATGCCTTTTCATTCTCCCTCTGAACTTGTTGATGTAACCCAACCAAGAGTCTATCTTCTTTAATCTTTGTCAGTTGTGCGAGCCTCTCTTCTAGGGCTCCGCAATCTACCATTCCTGAGAATGCTACTATGTGTATACTAGGTAAAATATACTCCACTAACATCACAACTTCTGTGCCATAGACAATCATGAACGACGTCTATCTAGTCAGATTCTTGTAAATAGTCCTATAAGCCCATACCACCCCTTGTGCACATCCCAATAATTCCTCGATGCATTACAAAAAATTTTCAGCATGTTTTCCAATATCTTATTAAACCCTTCAACCATCCCATTACCCTATGGGTGATACGACGTAGTCTTCTGGTGATAAACATGGAATTCCTCCATCAGGGCACTAATCATTTCATTAAGGAAATGTGTATTGTTAGTGTCGGTATCTTCATCGCTCCGTCAGAGATCAAATCCTCTTGCTGCATTGCATATTAGGTGTCCTGCTCAGTCAGCTGCATTCCATTAGGAGTATGGATCATCTGACGGTATTGGCTTCTCCTACTTTTTTCCTCATGTCATTTACCTACTAGCTCATGTTTATTCATCGCATATATAGTCATCTTTTTGTCTTTAAGATTGTAAAAGTCTTTTTAGGGTTTCATTTTCATTTAGGTCTAGGGTTTCATTAGGGTTTCATCAAAAAGTGTTTCAAAATGTCTAATAACCACCAACAGGCACATGAGGAGGTTCTAGAATCAATAAATTTCATCATCAAGTGCTCAGAAAAGTGCTTTTCCTCAAAACTCTGTTTTGAGGAAAACACAGAGTATTTTTGCTTTTATTGTACAAAAATCATGAAATTTTGTTTTCTTCATTGTAAATCACTCCAATTGTAACCTTGGTCACTTTCCCTGGCCCCAATAGCTCCAACCCCCTGCAAAAAAAACAAAGCATAAGTCATTCAGTTCATCAAAAGCTCAAATGAAGTGGAAAAGTTCAAAAACAGAATTTAAAAAAATAAAGTCATTTTCAAAACATTATGAAAGTGGGTTTTATGAGCCGAAAATTTAAAAGCTCCATATATAAGTCATGTCTCCAAATTTGAAAAGTTCATTTGCACTCAAGACAAAGTGGAAGCAAGGCAATGTAGTGTTGGTGAGCAAGTGAGAGGAATTATTGAGAATCAGCCAAAAAACAAAGGCGCAGTGCACTGGGCTTCGTGAGTTCAAAATTGCATGGGAATGACGCACATAATTGGCATGGCACATTGTGTTTGATGCACAGTGCACATAGCTAGCAAGCCCAAAATTTGCTCCAAATCACCTGAAACTTGTGGATCATCACTTGTTCAAGTAGGTTGAGCATCTACCACTGTTTTTCATCCAAGTTTGGTGATTGTTTCATGGTGATTGATGTATGGTGATTGTTTAAAAGAAAACAAACCTTATCTCTTCAAAATTTTCAAAGTAAATTGTTGCCTAGGGTTTCAAACTTTTGTTTTGCTACCAAGTCCATCCTTTATTCCCTCACCACTCCATTACTCCAATTCTCCCTTGATTTCCCTATTCCCCAAATTCACTAATCCCCTATCCCCATTCCTATTTCCCAAAGTCCCAAACTCAAACTCCCAAACCCTAGTCCTATACTAAAAACTCCCAAACTAATTCCTTGTTCCCTTAACTAAACCCTACCCCAACAGTCCTTAAATCCCTCACTATTTTCCCCCTCCACAATCCCTCATGTCACTGTTTCCCTTGGTAGCAAAAGTCAAAAACATCACAATCACCTACTTCTCATCAAGGTAGCTCCAAGACAGTTTGTCCACTAGCAGAGATGGCATATGATCCCTCATATGATTATGAAGAGGAGACCCAAAGTGACTCACCTACAGAGGTACATGCACGCAGGAGGCCTCATAGAGGTGGCAAACATATTAGAGAAGAACCAATCACTCTTGTTGAATTACAGGCTTGGCCTCTTGCCATCTCTTCTTTTCAGCACCAGTCTTACTATGAATTTTGTGAGAAGGTTGCTAGCATTCAGTTTCACCATGAGTTGGCCCGCTTATTTGTGTTGCATTTACATGATGGTCAAGCTACTCTAGCTGATGTCACTTTCACGTTAACACCATAATCGATTTCACTAGAAGTCAATATTCCCAACGTTGGAGAACAACAGAACAAAAGGCAACAAATTGACTGGCAGCATTATGAATCGTACATCAAGCCCAACGTTTTCAGATAGCTCAAGAGAGTGTTTCCTTTTTGGTACATCAAAGATGAATATTCTCCTTTAATGAAACTGATCATGAAGTATTTCAGCTGTGAGGGCCGGTTCTCCCATTTATATGTTTATCATATCACGCTTCTTATGCATTTTACCTAGGTATGGATGATGAACATCCCTTACTTCATGTGCCGAAATATTGAAAAGGTGACCACTCTAGTGCAGCACAAAACTCCTCAGTAGCAGTTCAACAATATTTACCATTTTTCTCTCATAAAAATTATGGTCATCCATCAGCTTAGCTTACAGGGCATCACATGGGAGGACTTCATCTCTCGTGAGTTTTTTATAGCTCCTTAAGGACCTTCATAGGCTTTGCATGAGATAGGTGGACCTTCTTATCAGCATGAGGGTCATGAGACACAAGCAACCAGTATGCCGGTGTTTATCACTTATCAGAAGGGCACTAGATAGTTGTTTGCAGCAACCACGCAAGCATTATCTCCATTCGGGATGGAAGGGGTCTCGCTTCCATCATCAACACCACAGGTTCAGGACAAAGCCAAGAAGCCATTATAGGATGAGGGGCCTTCAGGTGAGCGAGACTTTATTATCATTGAGGATGATGATACAAATATGGGCCCGCAAAGCACAAATCTCAAAGAAATCATCCAAGAGAAACATCAAGGCCTTGTCCTTCAACTTGGAGAGGGCTAAGGGGATTATAAAGTACTTGGAGCAAAGCTATAAGCAGCTTCAAGATCACCAAGCAATCATGGAATTGCAAAACATTTGGTACAATTGCCAAGTTGCCCAAAGGAGGAGGGTGGAGTTCACTTCACTTGAGCAAGAGATTAATGTCGATCGGGAGTCTTGTCTCAAGAGAGTCAATATCCAATTAAAGAGATTGTTGGAGAATGCCAATAAAGAGAAATACTTTTCAAGACACATAACTTTTCATTACATGGCGAGGAACAAAGTTTGCAAGGCAAGAATAAGGAGTTTAAAGGCAAAACTGAAGAAGGCATGAAAGAGGTGAAAGGAGCATGATTAACTTCCAATATTGCCCGAGGCTTCCTTGGCCCAACCTAATGCATGATGGAGAAGACTTAGTCCAAATTTCAAAAAATTTGGAGAACTTTTTTGCATTTTTGAAATTTTTTGGCACAAAACAAGAATTTCCGCCCTATGCGCTGCGCCACGTGTCACTCGCTTTTTCTAGGAGCCTCTAAATCACAAAAACTCAACATTTCTAGATTTGGCATGAATAATTATGCTTTCTTACCTATGGCCAAGAAGTTTGAGCAGGTTGTGAGCCCTCAGAAATGGTCAAAAACACTCCAAAAAGGACCTTACTACCCGTATTTTGACACACAGGAAGCAGTCTTGGGAGATTTGACTTTTGATAGGGAAAATGAAAGCCAAATTGAAAAATTCCACCTGAGTTAGAAATTAGACAGGTATTCCTTTCTAGAAAACACACTTTGAGTGAATTTTGACGCCGGGGAGGCCTCCAAAAGTGAGTCCAAACAGGCGTGGTGCATAGAGGAAATTTTGCCAGTTTGACCAAGTATTTCTCTATTTTTCACCCAGTTTTGGCTAGTTTGAATTTTTCACTTTCTTAATGTCAAATTTTGATGTAATTTCATGTAAATTGATGTATTATTATGTAAAAATGTCAATTTTCACTTGGTTAGGTAGATTCATCAGCTAAAAGTTGTTTGAAACTAAATGAATCAGTTCCCTTATTTCTAGAGGCATGTTGTTTCATTTCGTGATTTCTAGTTCCTAGTTTAGAATTAGTTGGATCAGCTCCTAAACATGTGAGCTCGACCCCTAGAGGAAAGGATGAGCTATTATTTGCCTATATTATGTTTTTTTTCAGTCATTAGCAGAGTTGGACTCTTGAGAAAGTAAGGAGATTCATTGTACATTCATATCAGTATTTTGGCTAAGGAATTGAGACCAGGGTTTGCAGTGCTCTTTGGGATTCCTATGGAATTTGTTTTGGTACAATGCTTTCATATGTATTTGTGAATTTATTCATGTGTTATGTATATCATTTCTCTCTTACTTATTCTCAGCTAAATCAAACAAGAGTGTAAGTAGAATATATTGAAATTGTAGTGCTCTACTAGAAGTTTGTTTTAGTTTTTGATGTTTTCAACTGTTTGGAGAGGATCCATGGCTTCTCTTGCCCTCTTCAACTCCTCCTCTATCTGATCCATCTAGCTCACTTGATTTATAGTTCCAAATACATTTTCCTACCTTGCCCCATTGAGATACCTGCAAGACTAAGCCTCATTCCCTGCACCCAACATCTTCCTTTCATTAGAGCCCACAAAAACATAATTTTATCCAATCAAACTCCTTTGCACCTATACCTAGCCTAAGATCAGTAGCTATATCAGTCAATATCAAGCCTTTAGTGATAATAATTTGCTAAGATTGACCCGGAGAAAGCCCTCTCCTGACTTGGTAGGGCTAGCTACTAGGCTGAGCGTGGATTGATGTTGGCCCTAGATCCTACCTTTACAACCTGAGGCAAATCTAGGCTCTAACATGTACCACAATCACTCATCAAAATATTTAGGCAACCAAACCTAGTCAACACATATTCAAAGAGGAACTTCACTGATGTTGCCCATGTACAATCCTTTATAGGCTATGCCTCCACCCATCTGGTGAAATACTTAGTCATGGTGATGATATACTGCGCACCCGTTTTCTTTCCTAGAGGATGAATCGGTCCTACAAAATCAACTGCCCATTTTTCAAATGGTTGTAATGACACTTGAAGATCCAGAGGCATCTCATCCATTCGCGATGGCCTACCTGATCTCTTACATGCATTGCATGCCCTACAATAGCCTTTGGAATCCTTATGCAGTGTCGGCCAACATAACCCAATGCGTTAAATCTTTTGCACTATTTCCTTTCTTGCATAATGTCCTCCTGTAACCTCTCCACAAACTTCAGTGAGGATGTTGTTTCATTCAAGCTCAGGTACATATTGGCGCAATATTTCATCTGCTCCCATCTTATACAAGTGACCTATAATAAGAGAAAAATTTGTCATGTGCACCACCAATTACTTCTTTTGCTAACTGATGTATCCCTCTGGAGCCATTCTTATAGTCAGAAATTGTATGATGACTACAAAATGATTATCTGTGATGCACACTGCAAAGAGTTGTGCATCCAGTAGTCCCTCCTCCAAATTGTTGGGCTCCTCACTTGTTTCAATGCATGACCGATGATTTGGTCCTGCGTTCAATCACACTGGCTTCATAATGACTACTAAATCATATTCCTGAAACAACAATAGCCATATGCATATCCCCCCCCCCAACACAGGCTTGTTGACCAGGTATTTTAATGCAGAATGGTCGATATACATCTTAAAGTGTTCGCCTAGCAAGTGGTGTCTGAACTTCTTGAGTGCGTACACCATAGCCAAACCTTCACACTCCACCATTGAATAATTCTTCTTAGCCTTAGATAACTTGCTACTTGCAAACACGATAGGGTGATCCAAATTTCATTCACTAGCCTGTGTCAATACTACTCCCAACACAACTCATGATGCATCCACATGCAGATGAAATTCCTTCTTCCAATCTAGAAGGACTGGGATGGGTGCGATGACCAAATTTTCTTTTAACACATCCAATCTCTGATGACATTCTTTATTCCAACATAATGTGGCAACCTTTTTCAATAGGTTCTCCATTGGCGCAATAATCTAGGCATAACTCTTGATGAACTTTCGGTAATAACCCGTATGTCCCATTATTGCGCGCAGGTGTTTAACACTTCTTGGCACCTCCAAATTGATTATAACTCTGATCTTAGCTAGATCCACCATTATTCCTTGTCTGCATACTACATGACCCAAAAGTATTCTGAAAGGGATGCAAAATAGACACTTCTTCAAGTTTAGCGCAATCTTATACCTCCATCATGTATCCAGCATCAAGCGTAGACTAGCTACATGGCACTTCACCAACCCAAATACCATCCAATTGTCAAAGTATAACTCCAAAAAATTGTGAGTGAATTACTTGGAACATCATGATGACTACGCACAAAAATATTGTTGGTGCATTCTTCAATTGAAAAGGCATTACACTATACTGAAAGCATCCCCATTTGGTCACGGAGGTCATCCTACACTTATCTTCCAGCGTGATCTTGATGTGATGGTACCCCGAGAACCCATCAGTGAATGAATAGTCTTCTTTTCCTCCTACATTATCCAACACTTCATCGGTGAACGTAGTTGAAAAGGGATCATGCACGCAAACATCATTTAGCTTCCTGAGATCTACGCATATATTTATTTCATCCTTCTGCTTCTTTTCCTAACGTAACATAGGACTAACCCAATTAGACTCCTCCACTAGTTCAATGATTCCCGCTGCTAACATTTTATCTAAATCTAAGCAAACCCTTTCTTTGTACTTATGATTGAGGTGATATGGCCATTGTTTCACAGATTTCTCATTTGGTTTCAATGTTATCTTCATCACCCCTAAATCACCTATAATCCCTTTCAAGTCTGAAAATTTTCTAGGGAATAAATCTTGATACTCAAGGAGCAATTCAGTGACCTTCTCCACCATATCATCATCCCAGTAGTCCCCTATCTTCACAAACTTTTTCTCCGCCTCTATCCCAATGTTCACTTGTCTCATTTTCAGCAGTGTATTGATATCTGAATTCTCTATCTGCAGCCCCTCCACTTCTTGGTGACCTTCTGTTTCTGGGATATTAATGTAACTTAGATCCTCCTGTTCCTCTTCAGTGGTCACATTGTAGCACTCTAGCGCGTGGCACAACTGGGTGGTCCAATGTGGTTGAATTAAATCTAAGGGATCCTATGGTATTCCGAAGATTGTTGCCTTGACCTCCTGAAGTGCTTCATCAATGCACTAAAATCCATATTCAAAGCTAGATGTCATAAAGAATTCCTGTTTCCAAATATACCATTTGTTTGTACCATGGTGGAGCTTTACCTCCAAGTACCAATTCATAGGTATTACATCCATGGTGTGACAGAATAGATGCACCCACTTCGGTTGCGGTTCTAATCCATAGGCATCAGTCCATTTTTGTTAGGCCCCTAAACTACTAGTGTAACCCCTTATTATTATTAGTGCAACCCCCTTAATATTTTTTTTGCCCATGTAGTACACATATTGTTATTATTGTGCCCCATAGAGGCCCACTATTGTTATTGTTGTGCCCTTACATTATTATTGTTATGTTGGCTGCTCTAATTATATTATGATCCCTTAAACTCCTATATATAGAAAGGAGGTCTTGTCATTTGTATCATCCAAGATTTATTAATTTTTGTAATGTAAAGGAGGTTTCCCCCTCGAAGAGGCTTATTTTGAAGGTGTTTATCTCACTTTTCTATCTTTTTGTGAGCTTTTTTCATAACATTTTTTATTAGAGCTTTGGATTCTAGGGTTTCACCGCTCTAAACAGGTCATCGTGTAATTTTCACTATAAATTTTTTTCTACGACATTTGAAAATCTAAACAAAGAACCCGTTTGAGACAAAATCTTGTTGAACCTTGGGTTCAAATTGCAAATCTTGTCTCACTATATTTTTTTTTATATGATATGAGGAAGTTAGGGTTTTTGCAAGCCCCAAAATTTCATCCAAAATGGTCATCGTATAATTTTCCCTATAACGTTTTCACAATCAAGGTTTAGAATCTAAAAAAAACACCATTTGAGAATAAATCGGTCTAAACCTTGGGTCCAAATTTCAGATCTTATCTAGCTAAATTTTCAAATATATGATCTCAGGAAGTTAGGGTTTTTACAGACCCCTAAATTACATCCTAAAATGGTGACCTTGGGAAAATCATCATAACTTTCTCTCTGAGCATCAGATTAGAATTTCGTAAGAAGTTATAGAAACAAGACAAACTTTGCTTAGTTTGGGCATAAGTTTTATAACCTGAGGTTGAAACATTGACAAGTAGCATGTCATACAATTTTACTTTACTGAACGAGTCTATAATTAGGTCATGACAGGAGATTGGGAATCAATCTTTCTTTGTGAATCCAATTGTGACCACACTTTCGGAATTAGAAAGAGGACTTAGAGGGATATTACAAGAAAAAATTGCAGAACTTAAAGATCTGAAATTACAAAGTTATAGTCATTTGAATATTGAGCTCCTAAAATCAAGCAAAAGTGAGATGAGGAATTTTGATGACAAGGATTCAATAAATTTGATACTACAGATGGAGAAATATTTTGATCTACGTGGTGTACCACCATTATGAAAGCTCTTTTTCTTCCTGGAAGAGGAAGATCTTTCTAAAATGAATTAGAAAGAATTCAATTAGAAAGATTAGAGGAGTTGAGGAAAAAAAATTCCTTGATAAAGGGAAAGAGCAACCTAGAATTTCTAAAACTAGAATGGATAGAATCCTTTCTTCTCTCTCTCCTATTTCCGAGAGGAGAAGAAGGGTTGACGCCTGCCCAGTGCCGAAAGGTTAAGGAAGTTGGTGACCTGATGACGGAGGAAGCCAGCGACCGAAGCCCCGGTGAACGGCGGCCGTACTATAACGGTCTCAGGTAATATGCCTAATATTACAATTCATTGACAGTTAAGGGTCAAGTACAGCCGGTCCACAGAATTCAGGATACTTGTGAGGTACAACAATTATTAGGAAATCATAAGGTTAGAGCTGTAGCTATGAGTGCTACAAATGGTTTGACGAGAGGAATGAGAGTGATTGACACGGGAGCTCCTCTAAGTGTTCCAGTTGGTGGAGCTACTCTCGGACGAATTTTCAATGTTCTTGAAGAACCTGTCGATAATTTGGGTTGTACATATTGAATCTAATTATTTAGAACCAAATCAATTTTAATGGTTTAAAGGACTCTTTTCTCATAAACCACTTGTCACGTGGTCAATCTTCACAGAGGAAATGATAGCACATTATGAGGATACAAAGAAAAACACCTTCTTCAGCCAATTGATAAATCTCAAACAAAAGGGTTCAATGGTAGAGCATATTGAGGGCTTTCAAAAATTAAATATAAGGGTAAATGATATTCTAGAGAAGAAAAATATAAATAGTTTTATCTATGCCATGGAAGCTGATATCGATGGTCTGAAAGCATATTGGAAGAAAGGCATGGAAGATTTGAAGAAAGACATGGAAGGTTTGAGGGAAGGTGGGACAAAGCTACTATAAGAAAAGCCTCCTGATGATGAAAAGGATCAAGAAACATCAAAAGAAGAGGATATACATCGGTGACCAACCCTAGAGAAAGAATAAATGGATCCAAGCATATCCTATACCACAATGGTAGGAATTAACACTCCTCATACTCTCAAGATGGAAGGACATATCAATAAGAAGAAGGTTCAAGCTGTGAAATATCAGGAAGAAAAGTATCAAGAAGCATCAAAAGAAAAGGACACTAACGAGGAACCAAACCTAGAGAAATAAGAAATGAATCTGACCATATCTTGTAATGCATTGGTCGGAATTACCATCCTCAAACTCGAAAGATAGAAGGACATATCAAGAAGAAAAAGGTAATAGTGTTGATTGATTCAGGTAGTACCCATAATTTTATTCATTGTAAGATAGCCAACGAATTGAATTGCTTCCTATATCCAGCACCAGAGTGTTAGGTGACGGTTGTAAGTGGAGGAACCATGAATTGCTATGGAAATTGTCATAATATCAAGCTATCCATTGGAGAATATGTATTTAATGGCCCAATGATTTCCATTCTGATGGGTAGTGCTAATGTTGTACTAGGAGTCCAATGGCTACAATCCTTGGGTACAATAAATTTTAATTTTTAAGAGCTTTTTATGAAAAAAAATTTGGAAGAAAAGGAAGTTTTATTAAGGGGTATCACAGGGAAACTAGGAAACATAATCAACTCTAATGGAATGACAAAGATTTTAAAGAAAGAACAATGTGGTGTAATTGCACAATTATGTTCGCTAATGGTTCCCACATCGAAATCATCTATTTCTCTAGATCTGCAAAAAGTCTTCGACAATCATTCCAAGGTATTTGAGACTCCCAAAGGTCTCCCATGTATTCATGATCATGATCATGCTATTCATTTTATTCTAGGAAGTGTTCCTCCGAAAATTAGGCCTTATAGATATCGATATGCCCAAAGGAGTGAAATTGAACATATGGTTGCAGAAATGGTAGAGGCTGGTATAAATATCCAACCAAGTTTGATAAATAAAGGAATGGATGAATGGAAGAATGGCAAAGTAGGGTGGGAACTCATTCAAAAGTTGGTGAAGGTCCCAGTTCCAACAATATTTCCACAACTTCACAAGGAAGGAAAAATCATATTGGAACCTGAAGCATTCATAGAACCAAGAAGTCGACATCTACGAAATTGATCAATTTCAGAGTATCTCATTAAGTTGCAGGACTTACCCACTAAAGATTCCACATAGAAGCATGATAATTTTATACACAAGCATCCATAACTACTCAAGCGCTAAGAATAACACATTTTGAAGGAGAGGGGCATGTTAGGTCCGTATACTACTAGTGTAACCCATTATTATAAGTGCAACCCCCTTATTGTATTGTTGTGACTATGTAGTATCCATATTATTATTATTATGCCCCATAGAAGCCCACTATTGTTATTGTTGTGCCCTTACATTATTATTGTTATGTCAACTCTGATTATATTATGACCCCTTAGACTGCTATATATAGAAAGGAGGCCTTGTCATTTGTTGCATCCAATAATTTTTCATTTGTGTAATGTAAAGGAGGTTTCCCCCTCGAAGAGGCTTATTTTGAAGGTGTTTACCTCTCTTTTCTATATTTTTGTGACCTGGTTTCATAACAATTTTTCTAAGTGATTGCGTGCATCACTCCTCCCATCATATTTCTTTGTAAACCACACTTTTGGGTGACCAAACCACACCCTCATCATTCTTCTATATTCACACCATCTGTCGAAATTGTGTTTATGCTTACCCCACCTTCTTGCAGGCATAGCGCCAAGTCCAAGGCTTGGAAGCAATGCTTCTATGACACTTCCCTTTCAAATGCATCCAAAAATTTGTCAACGTTAGTTAAACCATCATAATAAGGTAGACTTCTTACCTCCGATGAGACACATCGCAACAATTTGGTCATCATGTTACACCTTAGCGTACACACTTTGTGCAATCTATTATGCCAGTTTCCAATTCCTCATCTGAATCTAATGTGTAGGAGATCTTGCGGTCCCATGAAATACATCCGTTAGTTGTTCGATTCGCTGAATCTTAATCTGATGCCATTATTTAATAAATCTGGTCCAAATCATCATCACTTTCATAATCACGGACTAGTTCAGTATAGCATGGTTCTTTTGCAGGGTCCAACGATACTACTACATGAAGCGATTTTCTTTTAAATGACATCATCCGCTTCTTCAAATTGATCACCCCATTCATATCGATAGCCAATCAATCCCTAGGAGTGTGGAGTAGGGATTGTTGTCATCGCTAATCTCTATTATTTCAAAATCCGATAATGTGCTCACTCCTTCAATTTTGACTATCACTCTCTGTAATCTTCCCATGGGGATAATATTTTGCTAATTCACTATCGTCTATTGAATAGGATTCGACTATAGCGTAGGTCTCCCCATTCTCTCCCATTTCTGTTTCATCTAAACATTCACATCTGACCCAAGATCCAAAATAACTTGGTCCATTTCATATTCTCCTATTTGCACAATGAGCCTCATCTCATGCCCTGTTCTTTCCTTATGCTTACCAACTTTCCTAACCACATGTGATCCCTCATGTGTATTACCAGAACATTTATTGATCAACTCCTGTAATCCCTCGACATTGCTATTACGTAGCAGCTTCATATAGATCTCCAAAAAGTTAGTAAGTATGGATGGGTCCACTTCTATAGATTTCGTATCCTGACTTCCTGAGGTAGAAGTCTGAGTGAAGATTTTATTTACTTCCATGAAGGTTTCCTTTGTGCACTCCAAACCAAAGCCAACCTTCTTCTGAGGAGCTTTGCGGACCCATTCACCTTCTTCAGCCTGCTTTCCCTTATCTTTTCTATTTGTCATTCCACTTTGCAGCACAATATTCACACCAGAGTCCTCTTCACGGGGTTTAGCCCTCACCATCTGCAGGTTCTGCGTAGGCTACTAAGGCTACGATCACTTTTTGCGCATCTTAGCTATTAGTATAGGGTAGTCTTCTGTTGCGTGGTCAACATGAGTACAATATCAGCAAGAAAGGCTCTTCGGGTTTATACATTCTCATGAATAGTATCCTGGAACTCCACGATTATATAAAATAACTTGCCCCCAACCTCTCGCAGGTCCTCCTCTACCTCGACCTTGACCGTGCCCCAGATATCCCTCTCGTAGCCCCCAACACCTTGATCTAGAGGCTGAGATTTTGGGTGCATTCAATACACTGTAATTCTTTCAATCATTAACTCATAATTATGGTAATTTTGCTCATCGTGGCATACTAATTGGCAGAAGTTGAAGAAGATTTGTTGCGGTGTCTATACAAATTTCTGAAACAAGTGGCAATAATCTATTGCATGTTTCCTAGCTACTTGACAGATATCACACCACAGTGTGGGCCTTACACTTGGCCCTACTTGAGCTTCCGACCTTAGAGGCATCGACCCTCCTCCTGTGATATAATTCGTGAAGACAAGGCAATGATCCTTATCATGGCCTTAACTCTTACATTTCAAACACCAAACCTCTTCATGCACCTCCAGCCAAGCCACTCTATCCTTCTTCAGAATTTTGAATTCTAGAGAAAGGTTCTGCAACTCCGTGTGAATTTGTTGAACCCCCAAAGCAACATCTTGAATTGCTGTCTCATGCAGTCTCATTGTAATTTCCAAGGTCTTCACCTAGGTTCCAATCTTTTGTTGTGATAAAACAACCCTTAGATGAGGCAAGAGTGAAGCCACACACCATTCGTGGTGATGCCCATCAGTGAGATTCATGTTAGCTTCATGTATCTTGCACTTCAATCTTTGATATATCTCCCAAGGTGTCTCGCTAGGCTTCATCATAATCTCCTTGAATCCAATGATTGATTGCACTTCAGACATGGGCCTACTGAATTCCTTATCTAGCGCAATTTGAATGTCTGCCAATGCAGCCATTAGGTTATCAGTGCAATATTTAATGTACCATGTTAGCACGCATTCCAGTAAAGCATTAACCAATGTATATTTCTTCATCTGATCATCTATAATGCCCTAGGCTGCCTACATAGCCTTTGCGATGAACCAAAACTGGTCCAGGTCCTCATTCTCAAATCCCTTGAAAGCGAACAATTTTACTGAATTCGCCATACTAAACAGTGGTGGAGGTGGTGCTGGTGTGGGCGAAGGTGTATGCAGTGTAGGTGAAGATAGAGGTGGTGTGGGTGGATGGCATATTCACGAGAGCTCTAGCCTTATTAATTGGATAACACTCTATGGAGAAGCATGTGATACTTTTTTGTCATTGCTCAAAGGAGGCTCAATCAATGGGCTATATTAAGGTCTCGGTGCTTTTCTATCCCTAAATAATTTTCCACTCCATGTAGCTCCAAACATAAAGGTAATTTCCTAACCCTCTTTTCACACAAGAGAATTTTTATCCAAGTATTCAAAGACCTTAAGTACTTACCTTGTAGTACCTTGATGAAGCGGCACCCTGCTTTGCTGTAACTGACCAAAGTATCAACTACGAACTCTATCACAAGTCCTCCTATGATACGATCAAGACAGTGATTGAAAACACATGCAATCTTATCTTAAGAGGCTTCCAATGTCTGCACTAACTCCTCGGTCCACAATATGGGACTGTCAAGCCTCCACCTTCATTGGTCATCTGTCAATTTAGTGATCCACTAATATTATTTGACTAGGAAGGAACAAAAGATAATTTTGGTGTATCTCTATGTATAAATACCTATCCAACCATTATTATTTCATCAATCATGGGTTCCTATTCTCTTGTGCTATGAATTCGTGGATCTTTCTATCCAACCAATCTTCAATTTCCTTCTTAGTTGGATTACAGTGATGCATCATCACACATCTCTTTATGCAGATCGTGGTCCCGACAACATAACCATTTGTTGGCTTAGGGGGTCCTGACCCAGGTTCAACGTTAAGTTTATCCAAACAAATCCCTACAGTATTGGCCTTTTTGGCATCAATCCACAACCAACTTTCCACACCTAGAGATGGTTATGATGTCATTTTGTACCCTTGATCTACCTTTGTGTAGATCAATAAGCCCTCAAGGGTTATCAATATAACTTCCTTTTACCGGGCTCTATACCTTTGTGAAAGTGTATGACTCTCTTTTGCTAACCTTAAACATGTGAAACAACCACTTACGCATCTCTATAATTACTCCTAAGTCTGTTATTACCTAGATTAGCTTAAGTGCCTCATATATTTAACATGCATTAACATATTATTCCCATAAGCATATATTATTACTTACATTCATATAACAATGTCAATAATAGAAGTAAATAGATCAAACAAAGGTATTTCTAGATTAATCTTCCTTATTAATGCTTCAAATATTCTTACAAACTCTAACTACCCTGTGCACTCAGTTACAGGGGTTTGCACACTCAGTTGCGGACTTCTACCATAGGGCTTTGTGCACACAGCTATAGATTCTTTCTTCTACTCTAAGACCTTTCGCTCTTTTTGTTAATGACCCATTACATTCATCATCAATGACCGAGCTAAAACTGTGTTAGACTCTTCTAAGACTCTCCTTTTTAATCCCATGGTCTGCGGACCATGGGTAGATCTTCTAAAGCCAACATAACTTACATAAATAGAAGGGTAAAACCCTTTATGACACTTTACATCTAGGTGCTCCACGACCACAAATTGCAGAGGCTTTACACTTTACATACAAAATCTTGGGCTTTTAGCCCTAAAAGTTACCCTAGGATACTCTATCCCAACACGTAGCCCAGACTAGGTGAACTTCATTATGATATCATTTGTTTATGTGTGCTTCGTGATTATTTATTCCTTCTTTCATGTTGATGGTTTTTTGAAGTCGTTTATAATATGCATTCATCATAATTTCACAAGAAAATGTAAGTGGCAGTAAAAGGTCCTATATGATGGGGATTTTTGTTCGAAAGAATTCATGAAAATTTCTTGGATCAAGTGGTATCATAGTGGTTTAACCTTTTTCCAGGAACTGTGAATTGAGCGTGAAAAAAGGGAAATGGAGGATCACAAATATCTCTATGATGCATTCTACAACATGGAAAGCATGGTAGATATAATGTATGTAGATTATGAGGAGAAAATGGGAAAAGGGGAATAGGAAAGAAAGAGAGGAGGGGGTGATGCTCCATCTCCATATTCGAGAGAATATTCTTCTTCTTCATCTTCTTCTCATCATTGAAATGAATTGATCAACACAAACCTTCAAGAAGATAATTCTGAATTCAGGAGACTTCTAAAGAAGTAGAAGAGGAGATTCAGAGATTGCAACTTCAACTGCGAGCCATGGAAGAGGCCGTAGAAAAGACGAAGTGGAACAAAGGCTTAGCCAAGCAATCATCACCTACTTCAAAATCAACAATTGAGGTAAAAATTGTTGATAGTTCTTCACTTTCATTTTAACATGATGATATTTTTGTTAGAAGCCTTGGGGTACCCATTTCAAGATTGGGGTACACTAGAAGATAATTTCCAAAGACAATAGAAGCAAGGGATTATTAAGGAAAAGAATCCAAATCATTTCCAAAATCATCAAGGAAGGAGAATGATGGGAACATATCACAATATTACCATGACAATGCACATTGCAAAGGAAGAGTTGAGGAAAGATCTCATCACCAAAATTGCACTAGAGACAACAAACAAAGGTATAGGAAGTCTCGTTATTCTAATGTTCCTTTTGATTAGAAGCAGATTGTTAATGATAAGCATAAATCATGGCATAGAAACTAATTAAGATTTTGTGGTTTTTATAACCATGCTACTTCCAAGTGTTGGAAAAGTGTGAAAAAAAGAAAGAGGAAAAAATGTGAAAGGCCTTCTCCACATTAGCGAAGGAAGAATGTTAAGCAGGTCTCGAGGAAGAATAATTTTTACAACCATTGCAATAGAGGTGGACATTAGAGAGCCACATGTTGGAGGCTCCATCTAAAGTGGCATCTCAAGAAGGATAAAGTTCTTGTGTAAGAACTAACCAGTGAGTTTGTTTAATAAGAGAATCAACTACAGGGAAGTGATACATTCTCTTTGTTGTGTGAGAGATGGTTTTATTAGATATAGTATTTTTTCATGGCCACATTTCATAAATCATATGTTGTGAGATGTTTGTAAAAGTGATGATGTGTTTTCCATCACTTATTAATTCAACATGGTGATGTTTTTTCTTTTTTTTAATAGTTTGGGGTATTGGTTTAGGTTTTGATTTTTATGTAAACTTTACCAAAGAGTGTGTTATAGACTCTTGGAAAGTATGGAGTTTTCTTCGGTCATGATAGGTCACTTCATTGGACATGTATTTTGCAAGATGTACTACATGTTTACATAAGATGGAGCTGTCATTTCATCACTTATGGCTCCAAAAGTCAAAGGTGAAGGAGAATGACATGTGGCCTATTAGGGCATTTGTGCAGACGAGGGAGTGCAATAGATTGCAGATAACCTTCATGCCTTTGGAGGACCAAAAGCTCCTTAGGTTAGATTCATGATCTAAGTGGATCATGGAAACCTCAAAAATAAATGTGTTCAAAATTTTATGAAAGCAATACCGAGTTATAGATCTTAGTGAGATATTTCCATCGACGCAAATGATGACTGAATTTAAGTTCGTATGCAAAAGTTATGGGCAGTCAAATTTTTGGTCAAGCTAGGAAAAAGTCAAAGTCAATTCAACCGATGGTGCCATGTTTCTTGAATAGAGGCATTGAATTCTCCTCTGTACTCAGCCTCTGTTGATGATAGAATAATAATAGTCTACTTCTTAATTGACCAACAAATTAGGTCGGATACCAAACTAAGTACATAATTAGAGGTGGACTTGCGATCATAGTTGCTACCTGCCCAATCTGAATCTGTGAACCCAATGAGATCGAGATAATAATTTCCTCCATAGTGAATCTCATAGGTGATTGTCCCCTAAACAATAAAAGGATGCACTTTGCCACTTTCCAGTGTAACTCATGTAGCTCATGCATGTATCTGGAAACTTCTCCTATGACATATGAGAGACGAGGAGGAGAGTGATTGAGATAAGGAAGACTTCCTACAAGTTGACGGTACAATGTGAAAGCAACCAATTGTGTGTATTCTCTATTCTCAAGGTTTATCCCTGATAAGAAAGGTGTGGTTGCTGGCTTGCAACCACTCACGTGAAATCGTGCCAAAAGATCTCTAGCATACTTTGGTTGAGAAATGGTAATCCTAGAACAACTTTCATTGATGTGTGGTCCAAGGAAGAAATTTAGCAAGCCCATGTTTGTCATAGAAAACTTATTATGCAATGGTGTTTTAATCTCAACAATAGCAGAAGATGAACTACTTGTTATCAAAGGATCATCTACATAGAGTACTAGGATCAACAAGGAGTCAATTTCTTTCAAATAATAAAAATTTGAATTAGATTTGCAACATACAAACTTTTGAGTTAACAAATAGTAATCCATATTTGGATACCACACTCTAAGTGCCTACTTGAGGCCATATAGAGACTTCTTTAATTTGCATACTAAAGATGAATTTTGCAAGTATCCCTATGGCCTCTACATGTAGATTTCCACCATGAGATCACCATGAAAAAAGGTATTCTTCACATCCATATGATCCACCTCCCATCCTCCTTCTGGTGAAATGGAGGGAGCCAACCGAATGGAATCCTTTTTTTCCACCGGACAAAATCCTCATCATAGACAACACCATGTACCTACTAAAAACCTCTCAGCACCAACTGTGTCGTATGTTGAATAACTTGGCCATCTGTTGCTTTCTTGGTCTAGTAAACTCACTTGCACCTCACAATTTTACGATTGGAAGGTAGCATATCCAGGTCCCAAGTCTCGTTCTCAATGAGAGAATTGTATTCCTCATCCATAGTTGCTTCCTATTAAAGATGCCCAATTGCTTCTGCATAAGTCTCTAGATCAAATGTTTGCATCAAATGAGCATGCATGAGCATGCATGGCTCCATAGCTAAGAGTTCTTGTGGATCTTCCTCAAAATGAGGTATAGTGGAAGGATCATCTAGGAGATCACTCATGATGCGCCATTTTTGGGCTGAAAGTGGTCAAGAATATTCTAAACTACATGGGGAAGTATGATATCGATGTTAAACAACTGGTCATTCAACATGTGTCACAGGAAAAGGCTCATCTAGATCAAAATTCTGATCTCAAGTATCGTGTGCATATTCATCAATTAATGTTTGAGGGAAATTTTGTGATAGGTTCATCTCGTGGTGCATGCAAAATATCTTCATCAAACTTTACACTCCTTTCAAATACGAGGTTTTCGGTGTTGATATCAAGCAATTTCTACCATTTGCCTTCATCAAAATATCTAACAAACATGAATGCTTTACTTGGAGACTCCAAACCCTGTCTCTTCTCTGTAGGAATGTGGGTCCATGCTCAATATTTGAAAATGCGGAAATGATTGACTTTAAGTTGCATGCAAGTCCAAGCCTCAAAAGGTGTTTTTCTAGTAAAAAAATTATGAGGAGATCTATAAGGGATGTATGAGGCACAATTGATAGCTTCGACATCTTGCATGCAACATGCAGTTGGCCATATATTTCAAAGATCTATTCTTTCTTTGGGCGACTCCATTTCGCTGCAGAGTGTAAGTTAGTGTATGGTACGACTCTATGTCTACTTTGTTTCAAAGGTTCTCTATATATTTGTTGACATATTCATTCCCATTATCTCTTCATAGTATGTTGATGCGTTTTGAAGTCTGGTTTTCTGAATGTGCTTTGAAAATCTTTAAATGTTGAAAAACTTCATACTTGAGTTTCAATAAGTAAACCCAAGTGAATCTTGTGTAATCATCTATAAATAACAACACATATCTTTCCTTATTCATTGAAAATATTCAAAATGGACCCATGAGATCACTATGTACAAGCTCCAAAGCCGAAGAAGCTCTCCATGAATGCCCTTTCTCAAACATGTCTTCTCGATGCTTTGCAAGAGAACATCCATTATAAACACCATTTGAAAATTAAGTCAGATTTCATGTCATAGTCCATGGAATTCCGATGAAATTCTAAGCATAATAATCTCAGTCAGATTTCATGTCGTAATTCATGGAATTCCCATTTTGGTAGCATTTTATACAAAGGGCGTGTGACATACAAGATTCCGAGGTGGTTAGATTTTCTTTAGATAGTCAAATTTAAATTGTGGAGAAGATGTTAATGAATTAATGTGATTGTATGTTCTGCTTCAATTAGTAATCTTCTGTGAGTCATTTCAATGGTAGAAATTTGTCGGGAGGTCATAGAATCATGGTGATAGTTAGTTTGATCGAGTTTCTCTTTGATGCTAGCTAGTCAAGGAGATGTCTACGCTGTACATGTACCGAAATTTCATCGGAGAGGAAACAGTGTACCCGGGAATATTCTCGTTCACGGGAAAGATTCTGTTATAGGGTTTTATAATACAATAGTTGTCACTTGTCAGAAATGTTTTCGAGTAAAAGATCATCACTGCGTAAACTAAAAGGCCAAATCCTTTCGAAGCGTTTCTTAGATCACGAGGTTTAGAATATCCTACGGACTGCGAACTTTAAACAATCGTATGCACAATTGATATATAACCAGATACGTCTTTAATTTTGTAAAACATCAAACATGTCTGTTATGTTTAAGTTTTAGGATTTCATAAAATTTTAATTTGTTTCTTAAATTAAAATTTAAGTGAAGCTTGATGTTAGGGATCACGTAATGTTCTGTGAGAATGATAACATGCTCGTTACAAATTTACAAATTTAATTTATGGATTGAAATCTTCTGACGTTGACATTATGTCGATGCACTGAATCTAATACATTCAGAGTTAATAGAAAACGCATTCAAGTATATCAATTGCAATGTAAGATGAAAATACGAATTAGAGATAACACGGCAATGTTTTTCAAAATAGAATGTAACGAAATACAAATCAATTTATAGACTATTTAAGACTATAAATTAAGAAGAATGTTGAAGGGTGGATGATAATGAGAATTTAAGAATTTAAGGGATTATTAGATTTCTTTAAATTCTATCTTTAGGTTGGAAAAGTATCAACGTATATGTAGGATATAATGTGCTCAGAAGAATTTAAAAAAAAAAGCAACATTCAATAAGATCAGAGTTGATTTATTAGACATTAAGGAAAAGTAAGGGAATAATTAGACTTTTTAGAATTTCATTTGTATGTTTAATATATTGGGAGAATTTTCTAAAATTACTATAAGGATTAAACGATTGAAGAGCGTAATTTCAATAAGAGGGATGTCTATTACCCTAATTGTAATACTATGTTATTGGTATAATTGTAACCTTGATATTATATAAACTAGCATAATCACATTAAATATTCATGTGAATTATATAAGTGGAAATTTTCATTTTTATATACCAAGCCATTAATATATAATAATAAAAATCATATGAAAAACTATTACAACAAAATTATTATTATATATCATATATTAATCTAATCTTTAATTAATAAAATTTTATTGTAAATTTATTTATAATCATTTAACTATACCGTTAATATTATTAGACATTATTTTTTATTAATTAATATTTTCCTATTATTATTATTAAAAGAATTAAATAATAATATAAATTTTTAAATAAATAATATTAAATATTATATAATTAAATAATAATGTAAATTAATAACTAATATTATTAAATTAATAATAAAAAATAATGATAAAATATAATTAATATTAAAAATTATAAACATAATAATTGTCTTATTGGAACCATAATTTGACTATCAATTCGATTTGGTCGACCATGTTTTGAGACAAGATAATATTGTAAACCCTAAATAAACCAACATTGCAAATATGATTGATATATAATTATGAATATAATAATATAATATAATTATTATAAGTTAATTTAACTACTAATTATTATTGTTAATATTATAATTAGTATTATACTATGTAATATATATAAGTAATAATAACATAAATATTAACCATAATAATTATTAGTAATATAACATTTTAATTAAATGTATTATTATAAATATTAAAATAGTAGCCACATTAAATATTTAAATATTAAATAAATATTGTTTTTATTTATGATTATATTTAATTATTAGAGATATTTAAATAATAAATAAAAATATTTTTGTTTTGTGGGACTTATGTTGTAGGACTAATATTATAAACTTTATGAATAACATTGTACTCCATTAAAATGAACCCTTATATTAGGATAACTAAATTTGAGAAGGAAAAGTGATGGTGAAAGCTAGGGTTTTAGGTTTTGAGTGCCTAGGGTTTGATGCAAGAAGGCAACCCTAGCTGCATGGATGACATCCGTAGGTAAGCCTCTATCATCATCTCACACACACACAACATACAAGTGCTTTTGGGTATTTGTACTCTTAGGGAGCGGTTGTAGCTTTTCTCGTGTAACTGCAAGAAGGGTAAAACATTTTCGCAGTCACATTTTGTTAGAATCGTTTTACATGGGGTTTTCACCAAGGGAAGGGAACAAGTGGTGAAGGTATTTTCTTTATTAATCACTGAAGCAAGGGAAATGCCCATCTTGAGAGACTATGTTGACTTGGAGCCCGAGTCAGAAGACATCCTATAAGTTTGGGGTCTTGAGCCAACGCAACAGAACTTGGATAAGGTAAGGTTAGTAGTTAGATCTCCAGCTAGAAAAATGGGTCTATCAAGGCTGGATAAAAAATATAAAAGTGTTTTAGGGTTTCTAGAGGAAGGAAAAACCTTCTCTACCACAAGAACACTCTGGGATTTGGACAAATGGTTTCAGGACTGTCAGGCAACTCCAACAAAAGCAACAGATCTTTCAACAAGGGTGTCGATGGATCTCCTGGTAAGCCCCATAACCACTTTGGATATTCCTAAGTCTCTAGGTCTAATGGGAGGACTTGGGGATATATTTAAGATTTGTGTGATATGGGGGAATGAGGGAGTGAAATCATGTCTCGTCAATCGTTATCACACAAGAGTTAAAGGCTCGACCCAAAGAGTTGACAAAACCCTTGCCATTAAAATTTCTCACAAGAAGAGAGAGTACGTGGTAGTGATACCTAGTAGTTTAGCAGTCAAAAAATCTGAAAAGGGAAGGAAAATGTAGTCAATAGTCTGATGTGTAAGACAAGTGAAATCCATGATTTTTGTGTAAAGGTAGAGAAGTCTCAAGGAAAAGTTATCATCCAAGAAAACCTAGGGTTTGAGAATGGTCATGGACTAGAGTTTGGTCTTTTTGAGGCTCCAGTGGGGGTTTCATCTTTCTGACCTGAAAAGGAGAGACATACTATATAAATTGGGGATATTATCAAAGAATATGCTTTGATAGAATATCACATAGGGCAAATAATTAAAGAACATGGTCCAACACAAGAAGGGAAGATCCAGTAAGAGGGTGTTGAGAAGGGAAATGGTAAGTGTTTTAGTTCGAAAAGGAAGAAAATAAAATGCATAAGAAAAAATTGGAGAACCCAAATCCTTTCATTGGGGTTGAAAATCAAATAGATAAGGCAATGGAATCTTTCAAACTCATCATTGTGGGGGAAGCAAAGGGAAGACATTACTCGGCCAATTTCATTGGAGAATGGATATCAAAGGCCTAGATAGGTGCACCAGAAACTCATACAGAAGTGATCACCATATTTTCCTCCTCATCTATGGATGGAAGATGTTTTTAAGGTGATTTGGAACAAATCGACGTATTTTCTTGAAGTAGGCATGTCATGCAGAGAGATCAAAGGCCAAATTGTGTCTTGAATGTTGGTAAAGCTAGATCCAAAGGAGAGTTTAGTGGAAAAAATGAATAAAAACTACAAGGGTACTTGCACACTCAGATAATTGATTATAAGGAGCCTCGTTTTTGATGCCATCGATGTCACAAACATGGCCATATGGTGCGATATTACCCCATGGGATTTTGTAGGAGAAGAAGGCAAAGGGGAGACCTAAGGGATGAAGCTCCGACAAATGCATAGGAGGAAGAGACAAATTAAATTGAAGAAGCAGTGGAGTAGCATAATGTTTTTCTTGATCCAATGGAGGTTGAAAAAGTTGAGAACATATTGCTTGAACACCAAGAGGTACAAGAGCATGATCGGTGACTATAGGGTCATAAAGATGTTGAAATCATTGGCCCTCCTCCCCAATATATAGGCATTTGTTTCCTTCCTCTTCCTCCTTATCCTCATCTTTCCACCCTTTACATGATGTTTTACCAAGGCCTGGTCCCTCTAGGTCATTGTCTTTAGATATACCTCTAGTCTATAGTTTATCTTTTGGTTTGGAAAGTGCCACCACATCTGCCTCTACTCTCAACATCTCTAGGTCTTCCACATTCATTTTTGAGCTGATATCCCTCCCTTCTTCTCCTCTTTAGCCTCCAAATACAATATGTGTCCTCATGAAATAAGGACCTGCCCTTATCATCCATGGGAGGTGTAGGGGAAATCCTCCAAAATTAGGGAGGACTAGAGGTAGGAAATCTAAATTATCAAAGGCCCAAATTAAAGAAGAGCTAGATATCATAGATGTGAAACAAATCTCACTAAAAGGGGATCTTCGAGGAGCACAATCCCATGTGGTGGTTACTAAATGATTGTTTTATCCTTTAATTGTAGAGGTTTTGCTAGAACCTGTAAGAAGCTAGCACTAAAATATATTTTCGAAAATACGTGTCCTTATGTAATTATGCTTCATGGAACCTTGGGTAATGGAGAATTTATTATGGCATCTGTTAGTAAAATGATGTTGGTTGGCCATTTGTGATCTCTGATGTGAAGGAAAGAATAGGGGATTTAGCTATGGGTTTTAGAGACAACAGTCTCATGCTTTTAAACTCTTAGGGCTTGGAATTAGTTCTGGGAACTGAAGTCTATTCATCATAAATTTATATGGACCTTTCACTCATCAACATTTATGGCCCATGCCATGATAGGGTATCCTTTTGGAATTTTCTTTTATGAATTTCCCGGATTTGATGGAGGGATGGGACTTCAATTTCTCTTTCAGTATGTCTGAAACCTAGGGCCCACATGTACAAGTTTATCCTATGTCGTAATTTTTTGTTAACACACCAATGTTTGGTAAGCTTATTAATATTAACTTATTAAAAATACACCTACGTAGATGAACATGTGCTCAGGTGTGGCTACGGTGGCAAAGAGGCTAAATATCATGTCAAATTTGAGGCAATGGGTAGGCATGGGAGAAGAGTTAGACCACTTTCCTATTATCCTAGAGTTGAAAGGGACCAGTAGGAAGCCTATATCCCCTTCTAAATTCAATCCAACACGGTTCAAAAAAATTAGTTTTAATGAGTTGGTTAATGCCACATGGATTCCTTTGACCCGTGATTTAGACCATTCCATAAAAAGTCAATTTATGGAAAAAATCAAAAGAACAAAACAAACAACTATTATATGGGAAAAATAAAAAAAGGATAAGAGAAGAAGTTGAACTAAAAATGATTGAGGAACCCCTAGGAAAACTGGAAAGTCCGAAGGGAAATGTATATGATAAAAAAGAAAGAATGGAGAGGGTAAAGTAAGGACTATAAAGGAAAAAGAAGAAAAATGGAGACTTAAAAGTAGAGCCATTTGGCTAGCCTCAGGGGAAAAAAACTCAAAGTTTCTTCAAAATTATGCAAGTGGCAGAAAGAACATAAAATATATAGGAAATGAAAAAAGAAGATGGAAGCAAAACTAAAAACTTTTATGAGCTAGCATCACTAGGGAGAGACCAGTTTAAAACACTTTTTAAAGCCCCAGAACAAGCAACTATAAAATAAGTTATTTAGGTTGCCCAATTTTTCCCTAGATACGCATAGGAGGAAGAAAAGGATATGATTATTACTCAAGTCACAAGAGGAGAAGTTGAAGGAGTTATTAAATAAATTCAAAAAGACAAGAGTCTAGGACCAAATGGGTGGGCGGTTGAATTTTTCCAGCACCTGTTTGAGCTTTTAGGGGGGATGATCTTATCTAGGTGGTGGATGAATCCATAATCAAATATCATGTGTATGAGCCTGTCAATTCTACTTTTTTGTCTTTGATTCCTAAAAATGTGGTGGAATTGAGACCAATCTCTCATTATAATTGCATGTATAAAATTATTGCAAAGCTCGTAGTTGTCCATTTAAAACCAATTCTCTCTATAAAAAAAATCTAGGGAACAATTTTGATTTCTAGATGGAATACACATTAATGAAGCCATAGATGTCACTAAGGAATCTATGCAGAGTATCAAAAATAGAAAAATAAAAGGATTGATAGTAAAAAAAGACCTATCAAAGGCATATGATAGAATCAATTGGATGTATATGAGCCTCTTGCTTACACATATGGGATTTGATATTGGTTTTATCAATTAGGTTATGGGATGTATCACAAATGTGATCTTTAAAGACTTAATTAATGAATAAGCATCACCTTTTTTCATAGTCAGAGAGGGCTCAAACAGGGGTACCCTCTATCACCTATAATCTTTTTATTGGCAGTCGAAGGGCTCAGCCAGTCGATTCCCTCAGTTAAATGTAGGGGATAAGTAAAAGGGATTGAAGTAGAAACACATATTTTGTAACACATCTTATATTTGTAGATGATATCATTCTCTTTAGTGATGGATCTAGAGGTGATATCTAGCAGTTGAGAGCCTCCCTCAACTTGTTCCTTAAAGCTAAATGTATGTGTATAAAGGAACAAAAGTCCTCTTTAATTCATGAAGGTTTCTCCTTGGCAAAAATAAATAGAATTTATACATTCCTTCCCTTTGAAGAAAATCGAATGAAGGATAGTTTTAAATACTTAGGATTCCATCTCAAGCCGAATTCAAACAAAATACTAGACTGGATGTGGCTACTAGCCAAAATTTAAAACCATCTAAAACATTGGAGTTATAAATGGCTCTCGAGGGCTCGAAATATGGTACTGTAAAAATTAGTTCTAATTTCTATACTAGTTTATTTCATTTCCCTCACTTAGCGTAGATTAGGAAACTATGTGGTCCATTTTTATGGGCTGGTGCAAAGTAGAAAGAAGTACTCCCTTGGGTGCCATGGGATAAGATATCTCTCCCAAAGGCATGTGGAGGATGGGGAATAAAGGACCTCCCCATATTTTAAAAAAAACTTCTAGAAAAATCAACAAGGCATATATTAACATTGGATAACCTCTCGACTGTTGTAGTCAAAATAAAATATACTTACGTTATTCCAATTGAGGAATGGGTGAATAGTATAGACAAAAAATATCAAAACGTATCTATTATTTGGAAATCCAATATGGAATCCTTTAGGGTTATAGAATACATACTTGTGTGGCACATAGGGAATGGGGAGAAGGTTAAAATAGGTATCGATCCGTGGGTAGGATGAAATGAAGGATATGAGCTTCCAAGGGATTTAACAACATATCTCAACAATCAAGGAATTATTTTGTTGAATTAGGCGGCAGATGCCGAAGTTTCGTTAATTTGGTACAAGGGTTGGAAATCATTCGAAAATATTCACTTAGGCCCACATTGTGGAGATGAGTGGGACTCGGGAGAACTATACCAAATAATTTCAACGAATTCATGTCAGGATAAGAGATCATCCTAATGATCTCAAATGTGTCCATGTGCCTTCAGGTCATTACTCTAAAAAATATGGGTACATTTATCAAATGGAAAATAAAATATAGGGGGTGCATTCATGGTGATGGAAATGCTATGGAGACTAAAATTACGAACAAAATAAAGACTATTTTTCTAGTTTCTTCTGAGGAACAATGTTCCAACAAGGGATAACATTAAAAAAAGAAACAAATGTGGTCCATTTTGGTCAATTCTATTCAAAAACTATAGAGAATGAGTAAGCCATATTTTCTTAAGTTGCCCATTCACCTTAAAAATGTGGGAGGACACTCGAAGACTTCTGGGACTGAGTCTAAACTGGAGAGGCTCAAACATTGCTGAGACTTGGAAAAATTGGGGGAATTCAGTGTAAGATTAAAATTTGAGAGACGTTCCACCAATAATCACATGGGGTATATGGTTGGAAAGAAACAAAGGAATTTTTCATGACATTCCTTCATATCCCTCACTTATTTCCATTAAGTGTGATGCAATTTTCTCTTTACTTCCAACTACATCAACATCCCTATCTCCTTGAATTGTTAGAGAGAAACAAATAAACACATAAATGCTATGGAATTATTTCGATGGATTATCCAATGGAGATAATAGATTAAAAATGGGCTTGATTATACATATAAATAGACAAAGAAACTTAAAAGCTTCAGTTGGCCTTGGAAATCAAATAAACAACTTTTCATAACTCCTCTCAATGAAATTATTATTATGTTGGATTCAAAAAATTGGAATTGATTTAGTGAAACTTCTCGATGATTACTTAAATGTCATCAATTGGTTTAAAGAAGTATAGAGATGCCAAAATCAAACTTTTCTTCATTTCATTGAAGACATTTTACATATAAAATAGGGTTTTGATTTTATTTTTGTTTGCCATATCTATAGAGGATGAAACTTTGAGGCAGATATCCTTTCTAGGGACGATCTACATCAGAATATGCGAAGATGGCATATAAGAGAGACAAAAGAAGGGAGGATTTGGGCACCAGATCAACATTCATACATCAACTGATGTTTTTTTGTTTTATGTTTTCTTCTACACTATACACGCAACATTTCCTTCCATTGTAACTATTTTTGAAGTAGGATTATCACTTTGTATCTTTATAGGTGTAATGTTTCTACTGATATAACGTGTTTTCCATTCAACTTTTAGTTGTTATAGTGTTTAAAAATTTGAACAACACTACATGTGGATTGTTTCCTCTAGTATATGAAGACACCTGATTTTTAGACTTTTTCCTATTATGAGTACCACAACCTATTTTGGTTTTGTCATAGACTACTCAATCACTCTATGTATTTTCTTGTGGATACGCAGATACATGAATGCTTAAGGAATATACAGATATAACTCTTTATTGTCTTAATAGAAACTTTAATTCTTCTGCAAAAAAAAATGAACCCTTAGATTAATAAATTGAAGGGGTTGACATTATAAAAACCAAGAAAATAATAAACCCAAGAGATTTATACTTAAAGCCCAAGGGATATAAAACCAAGCAAATAATATTGATTCAAAAGGATAAATATTAGAAAATCAAGGTATATAATCTATAAGATAAATATTATAAACCCTAAAACAATCATGGTTGACCATGACTTATTTTCATATTGAGACAATCTTTGTCACATGCAATGTTGGGCCATTGTTTAGCATGGTAGGCCATGATTAATTTTCATATGGACATAATATTTGTAGCAATGTGACATTGGACCATGGCTAAATTTCATATTCAAAAAATATTTGTAACAATGTGATGTTTGACCATGGTTGAAGAAGACTATAAACCCATTCAAATAATGTTTAACCCAAAGATTAATATTATAAACCTTATGAATAAAATTACGCCCTAGGAATATAAACCCTTACATTAATAAACCTAAAGGATTGATATTGTAAACCCAACAGAATAATAAAATGATCCACATGGATCTAGGAAACCTCAAAAATCAAAGTGTTCATAAATTTATGAAAACAATACAAACTTTTATATCTCATTGAGAGCTTTCCAATGCCGTAAACAATGCCTCAATCCAAGTTAGTATGCGAAACTTATGGGTAGTCAATGTTTTGGTCAAACTAGTAAAATGTCAGGTCAATTAAACTTTTGTTGCCACATGACAATCCCTAGGTTTCCACGTGTCAGAAAAGTCATTAAGACTAGTTGGGCCCACAAATATCATTTGGCATCCCATTAAGCAAACTAAGTGAACCCACAAGTAGCTCACATTGTATCACCACCAGTCAGTACATGGAAATTAGGTGGCAGATGATGTGGACCAATGAGATCCTGCCACGTGGCCCAATCACATAGTGCCACATGGAACTCAAAATTAGTTCCAAGTGGCCTTGGCATGGTGCAACCTCCATTTTCTTTAGTCTCATGGTTTTGGGAGTTTTTACAAATTTCCATATATTTTATGGTTTGAAAACTCTATTAAAACCAAAGTTTTTGAACCCAAAGCCTCATGAATAACAAGTAAATTAATATTACTATGCCAACCTATTGACGGTGCTGGACCTACCAAAATTCAAGGGATCACGCGGGTATGAAGTCCCAACTAGAACTCACACCTTTCGGTGTGGTAGTCCCATCTGGTATGATGGCCCAGTTGCAATTGCCTTAAGGATTTTCCCCAACTCTTTCTTATCAGCACAAGGGAGTGGTCTAGTTTGTCTTGGGGAAGTGAGGTTCGCGTGCCTAGTGAGTGTAAGTGTACTTTTTTCAATGGTTATTTCACTGTGAGGGGAAGAGGGTGAAGGCGAGTTCCAAGTTGAAAGGTATCAGTGCCAACTTGGCTAGGAACACACAACACAAAATGACATACACAACTTTCGGTGGAGCACTCCACTCGGATGCAGAAATCATAACATACAAGGTAAGATAACATGAACAACACTTACGGATCAACGTGAATGAGTGCAATGGTTGTTACAAGGTTCACTGGAAAGGTCTATCTAATATCCGCCAGAGCAGTCAACGCAAATGGGACAACATTAACAACATATACAACAAATTTCAATTAAAAGATTATGCATTACAACAAATTAAATAGTTGAGATGTAGAACACAGGTTAAAGCAACATGCATTGCAAGTGTTAAAGATCAATCTTATAATAGATACAATACATGTGTGAAAATGTGTTGGCCTATTGACAAGCTTCTGAAATAAGAGAAAGTTCCATGAAACGTCACTACACCATACATCAATAACCTTGTCAATGTAGAATTGGAACCACTACTTACTCCTCAAAGAAAATATTACAGACTCTCTTGGCTATGTGGGAGGAGCTTAGATGAAAATTCCTTTCTATGTACAAATGGGGGGTATGTATAGCCAAGGGTGAAATTAACCCTTCTACCCTCATGATTGTTTGAATTCCATGACTTTTCGACTTACATGGCTCTTTGTTCACAAGTGGGTCTCTTGAACTTTCATGTTACATCACATTGATTGACAACATAGCCCATAGTTGAGATGTGGATGACATGACTCATGACATGACTCGACATGACTTGACATGATAGTGTTGGTACATTGTTACTACTGGAGTGCATGTTGAGCTACAGGTTTGTTGGGTGATGGATGCCTTCATGTTGTGTCACAACTTCACCTCTACATGGAGAAGTGCGCAGAGTCCTTGATGATCCTTAGTTTGCTTAATGAATCTCTAGCATGTTGTTTCTTGCTTGCATGCTAGAAGGTTTGACCACTCATCTGTTCACGAAGGTGCATGTTCATCACGTTTGTCGACTTCGCATGCTTCATTCGTTCTTCCATTACTAAACCTATCCTTCTGCATGTTCTCCCTTCATTCATCCTGTTCATCGTTTTGCCATGTTTTTTAGTGTACATGTACCTACAATCACTCATGATGAGGCGACATCAAATCTAGAAAATTCCTAATCCACCATGACACATGATTGTTTCGAATGCAGGTGACTAGGAGAGGTAGCAAGGTTCTCAAGCAGGATGATGCCTCTAGGAACTACTAACGAAAACTACACAAAAGTCACTGAGTGATGGAAATGGGCAATTTGAGTTGATAGTCACTGTCTGCAAGGTCTGGCTCAGCTGGGAGGTACTGTTCGAGCTACAGGAAGGCAAGGCAAGGATGCTTTGTGCATTTTTTAGAACGAACAGTCAACGAGGTCTCTACAACCATGTTTGTACAATTTTCTAGAGGAGAGGGCCAGGCTACATGATGGGTCACTTTGCACAGATTGTGCAGTTTTCTTGGGGAACTGCCTGGGAGACTGGTAGCTAGAATTACAAGTCTACTGCTGGGGTCAATGGCAACAAGAACTATGTAATTCTCAGAAGGAGATGTCAGTTGGTTGTTGGGGTCACTGGTAGTGAGAACTACCCCAGAGGGAACTTACAGTTGGCTGCTTAGTCATTGGAAACACAAACTCTGCAATTCCTAGAGGGAACTAGTAGTTTGTTGTTAGGAGTTGCTAGTAGGGAAATGCATCGGGGCCACGAGGCTATCCTACTGATCATCTCAGTGCAATCTATGAGATGAGCTGATTGATGGGCAGTGGAAGGCCTTCTCATGAATATTGTGCAATTTCAAAGATGAAAAACTGGTCGACTATCCAGATGACTGACTAGGAAAACTAAGCAATTTTCTGAAGGAGATAGGGATGGGCATTTGGTGTTTGTCTAACCTATTTGTGCAATTTCCTTAGTTAGTTGAGCGAGTGAGGTCTATGGTCTCTGCAAAAATTTTGAAGGGAGTCAGTCCGGGGTGACCATCATGTCCGACTATTTGAGTGGCCAACATGAGAGTTGAACACATTGCTTCTGACCAGCGCAACTAGAACATGCTAGCTTGGTGCTTCTGTGATGTTCTAGTTTATAGTCAACTAAGTCGATGATAGGCTGATGGTCTGGGTGTCAGAGTGAAGTTTGGTCGTTAGAACTTTAGAAAAATGACTAATTTTGTGAACAATTCAAATATGTATAAGTGATCGGACAACCACACACTCACATGACTTGACAACGAAACAACCCAAACCATCCAAACACACATGTTCAACATGACTGACCGACGGTGTAAGTGACAAGCACGACACTCGTGATTGATCATTCATGATCAAGACACTACTTGCACGAGAGTGAATGTGACTTTGTGTGTGAGTGCAACAAGTGCTTTAATAGCGAACACAACAAGCCCATATGAAGTGAAGACTTTGAGCATAACCAGAGCATGGTCCCAAAAGTCACTTAGACATCAAGATGCAGAGACGTGAATGCAATGAACAACCAAGGAAAAAGTAAAGACTCACACGAGCTCACAGAGTGAACCTGAGTGTGTGTAGTCATCAAGTGAAACTCTTTAAGGGAGGCTCCGAAATTAGTGCAGGCTAAAATTTTGGAGGGTGGTTGTAGCTGCTAGAACACTTGGTGGCACACTGGTAGAACTCCAACTTCTCTATTTTGGTCCATCACTAACACAGGGCCTTAGTCCTTCAGGGAGTATTGAATTGTTGTGTGGGTTACATTAGTTTCTCCATTTACCCCATGGACATACATATTTCACCATTTACCAACTCATACAAACAAAATCAAAAGTTCAACTTAGATCTTAGTGTTTTGAATTTGGGAAGGGTAGTTTAGCTCGCAAGTTGAGTATTTTAAGAGTATAAGGTTTCATCTCTGGTATTTCTCTACTGCCAGTATGCTTGGATAGTGCCCCAGTGCAGTCACTACAAGAACACATACATTTCTCCATTGCCAGGGAGCTTGGTCAGTACCCCCTGGATTTTCATGTTTCACCTCTCTGTGTAAGAAGCCTTTCTCTTCTTTTGTCTTTGCATCTTTCAAGAGAACTGTGCATAGGAACTTATTTATTTTTGGGGTGAAACAGGAATCTCGAATTATTAGGAGCAGAAGAGGTTGTTCCTTTAGAGAAGCATGTAATACCTGTGACATAGTTTCGTTTGTTTAGATTTCCCCCTTCTCTATTTCTACTAGTTTCATGAGCTTAAACACAGAGAGAAGAAGGTTGAGTATAGGCATGGGGTTTCACAATGTGGACACAGGTTCACAGTTGGACCAAAAATTCCCTTTAAGATGTTTCATATTTTTCATGAGGACTTCATCAATTGAAGGTTACAACCAAACATAGAGAAGGCGGACACAAGACTAGCCAAGTGTTGTAGTGTGACAAGTTTATTCAAATTTTAGCCACATACTCTATTCAAAGGCCAAGAGGTAATAGTTCACAACACTTGTCTCTGGAAACAAAAATAGTAAGTAGACCAAGCAATGAAAGCAGAAGCAGAAGTAAAAGTGAAAGCAAAGCTAGTAAGAAAACACACAAGCAAGCAATCAATAAAACATGAAAAGAAAGAAAGAAAACAAGCATGCAAGAAAACAAGCTAAATGAAAACACTGATTCTACTCCTGAGCTAATGGTGCATGGGCCTGATCACATAAAGTGATATTTCCAATGCAACCACCAATGCATTAGTTGACCCATGTTGGTGAAGGCTTGGTCTATGAGAAACCTAGTTGTTTGAACCAACAAATGTGAAAGATACAACAATGAAAATAGACAGACTTCAAACTTACAAGCATCCACAGAACAAAAATGAATGAAAGTAGATGTCATGAACTCCATGGACTTTCCATGGTGTTGTGTTACACTGCATGTAGATGTTGAGTGTATGCACTCCCTTGACTATGATATGCAAGCAAATGTGAGAAAGATAGACCACTTGTGTTGCAGAAGTGTGCTTGCAATGTAATATTCTTCCAATGCATGAGTGATGGGATCATATACTTCACATGGAGAAATTAAAATATGAGTGTTACATTGATCTTCAGTGCATACAAATGAGTGGTGAGGAGCCTTGAGTGTTTGAACAATTTTTTGATCAGAAGTGCAACCAACCTTAGGACAACGAGGGCCTGACATAACCATCAGCTCGAGCTCAAGTGCCTCGACAGTATATGGGGTTTTGACTTTGTTGATAGATGGATCTTCATAGACCAATGGCTTAGACAGATTAACAACAAGTGAATCAAAATCATGATCAAATGATGAGTTGAAGATATCACGACAACTAAAATTAGAAAATTCATGATGGTCGGCATCCTCATGGTTTCATGAGTCACAAAGAGGGGTAGATGAGAAGGAAGGATGTTCACCCTCTGAATTTCTGGAAAGCGAAGATGAAAGGTCAAGTGGATTTTCAATGAATTATTTGTCCTATCATTTTTTGTAAGATGGGCCAACATCGGTGAGTCCTACGAGTGATCAATAGTGGGTGCTCAATAGTCTTGGATAGAAGGGAATCATCCTTCACTAAGTGTTGATGCTCAAGCTCCCGCTCATACTGTTCATTAATGATAATGCATGTTGGTTGTGAAATACCAACTTCATCAATGGCTTGTTCCTCATTCATAATAAGTGAAGAGTTTAGAATGGATGAACAGAAAACAACATCATTTGGAGGAACACCCAAGTGTGAAGAGAGAGTTCATAGAACAAAATTAATATGACAACTAGAAGGACTTGCAACCAAATATGTGTGAAAATTAAGTGAAGTGATGTTGGGAGGATGTGAAAGATGAAAAAGTGAGTGAGCATGATCCTTAATGTCACTCGGTAGTGGTGGAGCTGTTGGATGAAGGCATGGCAGATAGTCAGTCAAGACAGTGACCACATCAACATGAGATTACGCAGCTCCATTAGTCAAGAATGTTGAGCGAGTCTTTATCTCAAGCTTCTTCTTGGGACAAGAAGATTTCTTAAGGAAATACTCATTCTGGTCCGAAAGATAGGAAAATTTCATATGGCTCCTTGGAGCTTGAAACTGCAAGTCATGGAAGTGCTGCCAAAAATCAATAACCGATTCATGCAGAGCCTTCCGTTGTTGTAACAGTTTTCAGTCAAGATAATTTGGATCAAATTGATAGAAAGTGTCTTCAACAAGATCACAAAGGTGTTCAAATGAGTGCACGCTTTCAACTGGTAGGCTGAGCAACTAAGGAAATAGGTATTTGCAAAGTGTGTATCCGTGCAGCAAATTGGCCTATTCTCCAGAAAACTCATCTTCCTCATGAAGCATGGAAACAAAGTCATGTAAGTACTCAGGCTAGGCCACTTTAGCTTCACCATCACACGTGTAACTGTACAAGAGATTGAACAACTACCCTGTGATGGAGACATCGTCATGATTAGAACAACATCGTGGAGGGAGAAGAGTGCAAGATTCCATGAAAGATATGTAAAGGTTCAAAACAAGATGAGAGGAGACCACTTGTCATCTAGCCCTCCTTCTAGCACCATAAATGTTGATGGTGCTAGACCCACCAACATTTAGGGGATGACCATGGTATGATGTCCCAACTATACCTCACACCATTTTTTGTCGGAGTCCCATCATATATGATGGCTCGGTCGCCATTGTCTTAAGGATTTTCCTCAACTCTTGCTTGTCAGCACAAAAGAGTGGTATGCTTTGTCTTTAGGAAGTGAGGTTCACATGCCTGGTGAGTGTAAGTGTACTTATGTCAATGGTTCTTTCAATCTGAGTGGAAGAGGGTGAAGGTGAGTTCTAGGTTGAAAGGGATCAATCCAAACTCAACTAGGAACACACAAAAAAAAGGACATAGATAGCTTCCGATGGAGTAGTCCACTTGGATGCGGAAGTCACAACATACAAGGTAAGATAACATGCATAGCACTCATGGATCAGTCCAAATGAGTGCAACAATTCTTACACCAAGGTTCATGTGAAAGGTCTTTCTAATGTCCAGTATAGCAGTCGACACAGACAGGACAACATTAATAACATATACAACACATTTCCATTAATATATTATGAATTACAACAAATGGAATAGTTCATATTTAGAACATAGGTTAAAGCAACATGCATTACAAGTGTTAAATATCAACCTTACAATAGATACAATACATGTGTGAAAATGTGTTGGCCTGTTGATAGGCTTTTGAATTAAGTGAAAGTTCCAAGGAACATCGTTACACCATACATTACTAACATTGTTAGCTAGGTGTTGGAGCCACTACTTACTCCATACATAAAAGACTATAGACTCTCTTGGCTATGTGGGAGGAGCTATGGTGAAAATTCCTTTCAATGTACAAATTGGGTGTATTTATAGCCAAGGGTAAAACTGACTCTTGTGGCTATTCAACTACCCTCATGACTATTCGAATTCCATGACTTTTTGACTTACAAGACTCTTTTTTCACAAGTGGGTCTCTTGGACTTCCACGTTACATCACATTGATTGACAACATAGCCCATAATGGAGATGTGGGTGACATGACACATGGCATGACTTGACATGACTTGAAATGAAAGTGTTGGTACATTGTTATTTCTAGAGTGCACATCGAGCTATGAATCTTGTTGGGTGATGGATGTCTTCATGATGTATCACAACTTCACCTCTACATGGCGAAGTGCGTTGAGTCCTTGATGGTCCTTAATTTGCTTAATGAAGCTCTAGCATGTTGTTCCTTGCTTGCATGCTGGAAGATTTGATTGGCTCATTTGTTTGCAAAGGTGCATGTTCGTCATGTTAGTATGCTTTGCATGCTTCGTTCATTTGTTCATTGGTGAACCTGTCTTTCTAATTTTGCTCCCTTCATTCATCCCATTCATCATCCTGCCATGTTTGTTGGTGTACCTATACCTACATTCACTCATGACGAGATGACATGAAATCAAGAAACCTCCTAGTTTACCATGACACATGATCGTTTTAGATGTAGGTGACTAGGAGATGAAACAAGGTTATGAAGCAGGATGATGGCTTTGGGCACTACCGATGAAATTTGTGTAAGAGTCACTAAGTGATGGTGACGCGGAATCTGAGTCAACAGTGATTATTTGCAAGATCTAGCTCGGCTGGGAGGAAAAATTGCTCAGATTTTGGCAGGGACAATATACGCTATAGGAAGGCAAGGTAAGCATGCTCTGCTCATTTTTCAGAATAAACAATTCGCAGGGTCTGGACATCTAGATTTGTGCAATTTTCTAGAGGAGTGGCTCAGGCTGCATAATGGGTCACTTGGTAGGGATTGCATAGTTTTATTCGGGAATTGCCTGGGAGACTGGCAACCAGAACTATGCAATTCCCAGAGGGAAATATTAGTTGGTTTCTTAGCCACTGGCAGTAGAAAGTATGCAATTCCCAGAGGGAACTGGTAGTCTGCTTCTAGGAGCTGCTGGCGAGGAAATGCACCAAAGCTCGGAGGCCAGCCTGTTGATCATATCTGCGTAATTCTGGAGCTGATTTGACTGATGGGAAGTGCAAGGCCTACTCATGAATACTGTGCAATTTAAGAGCTGAACAACCAATTGGCGTTTTGGATGACACGGAAAAATGCACAATTTTCTGGAGGAGATAGGGATGGGCACTTCATGTTTGTCCATCGTGTCTACACAATTTCTTCAGTCAATTGAGTGAGTGACATCTATGGCCTCTATGATAGTTTTGAAGGGATTCAGTCTGAGGTGACCACCGGGTTTGACTGTCTGAGTGGCTAGCATGAGAGTTGATTGCACTGCTTGTGGGCAATACAGCTTGAATAGGCTAGCTTGGTACTTCTACACCATTCTGGTTGACATTCGATCGAGTCGACGGTCGAGTGATGGTCCATGTGTCCAAGTGGAGTTTGGTCGTTAGAGCTTGAGCAAAAGGAGGAAGTGTGTGAACAATCAAAAGATGCATTAGTGATCATACAAACACACACACACGACTTGACGACGAAACGACCCAAACCATCTAGACACACATGTTCAACATGACTGACCAACGGTGTAAGTGACAAGTGTGATGCTTTTGATTGATCACGCATGATCGAGATGACACTTGCACGATAGTGAATGTCACTTTGTGTGTGAGTGTGGCAAATGCTTTGATAGCAAACAAAATAAGCCCATACGAAGTGAAGAGTTTGAGCATAACCAGAACATGGTCGCAAGCATGAGTTAGACATCAGCATGCAAATAATTGAATGCAATGGACAAGCAAGGAAAATGTAAAGACTCACGTGAACTCATGGAGCGAACACGAGTGTGTGCAGTCACCATGTGAAGCTATTCAAGGGAGGCTCCGAAATTGGTACAGGCGAAAATTTTGGAGGGTGGTTGTAGCTACTACAACACAACCATTGTGTCAACCACACAATTTTTCTTATTCACTCTCATACATTTTTATAAAATTTCATTCCAATGGATCAAAGGGAACCATGGAGAATACATGAGAGATGAGGCTTACAGATAGGCCAATGAGGAAATGATTCTCAAGAAGATTCTAGGAATATTGTTAGAGCATATGTTAGGGAATATTTCAAAGAATGATTTTTATGATGATTCTTTAATGAATTTTCAAGATTCCCTTCAGCATAATTTTGAAGGCGTAAGAAATATGTCGAGTTTATATTCATTTGAATAGTTTTTCTACAAGAAATGTGATGGCATGATCAATTTTTTTATCTGAGTGCACAAATTTCAATCTACTCACAGAAGAGAATCATTGAGGAATATTTGAGATTCCCTTGGAGCCAAATTAATGAGACTTTTTAGGTTCATCCTTGTATTGACAAATATTACATCATGCACTCATCATCATCTTATGACAACTAATGAAGCAACCTCCCCAGTCTTAACATCAGGCCCGGAGACATGGCCCACACTGGGTGAACCGCACTATTCTATTGTGTGTTTATGTGTGCTTCATGACTATTTGTTCCTTGTTTCATGTTGATGGTTTGATGAACTTGTTTACAATATAAAGTGCTCATAATTTCATAAAGAAATGTAAGTTTTAGTAAAAGGTCCTATATGATGGGGATTTTTATTTGAAAGCATTCACAAAAATTTCCTAGATCAAGTGGTATCAGATGGGTCTGACCTTTTTGTCAAGGACCGTGAATTGACTGTGTAACAAGGGAAATGGAATACCACATATATCTCTACGAGGCCTTTTACACGATGGAAAGCATAGTAAATATAATGTATGCAGATTATGAGGACAAAATAGAAAAAGAGGAACAAGAGAAAACTAAAGTAGAGGATGATGCTCCATCTCCATATTCGAGAGAATATTCTTCTTCATCTTCTTCTCATCGTTTAAGTGAATAGATCAATAAAAGCCTTCAAGTAGAGAATGTTGAATTAAGATTCCTTCTGAAACAAGTAGAAAAGGAGAAGCATAAATTGCAAATTCAATTACAAGCGATAGAAGAGGCCTTAGAAAAGATGAAGTGCAACAAACTCTTAGCAAAGCCATCATCACATTCTTTAGAATCAACACTTGAGGTAAACAATGTTGATAGTTCTTCAGTTTTATTTACACATTATCTTACTTTTGTTGGAATCCTTGACGTAACCATTTCAGGATTAGGGTACATTGAAAGAGAACACTCAAAGGTAACAGAAGCAAGGGGTTATTTACGTAAATAATCCTAGCAATTTCCCAAATCATCAAGGAAAGAGAATGATGGGAACACATCACAACCTTTCCATGCAAGTGTACATTGCAGAGGAAGAGATAAGGAAAAGTTGTCATTACTATGATTGCACCAAAAAAAACCAAGAGAGGTATAGGTTTCATTAATATAATGTTACCTTTTATTATAAGTTAATTTTTAATGATGAGTAGAAATCATAGCATAGAAAACCATGTAGTTTTTGTGGGTTGTATAACCATGTTGTTGCCAAGTGTTGGAAAAGAGTGGCAAAACAAAAGAGGACAAGATGTGAAAGAACTTCTGCACATTAGGGAAGGACGAAGGATATGCAAGTCTAGACGAAGAGAAATGTTTATGGTCATTAAAAAAGAGGTGGACATTAGAGAGCCACATGTTGGAGGCTCCATCCAAAGAAGCATCTCAAGAATGACAAAGTTCCTATGCAAGACCCATCCGATGAGCTTGTTCAACAGGTGAATCACCTACAAGAAGTTGATCCAATCACTTTGTTGAGTGAGAGATGGTTTTATTAGATATTGTAGTTTTCCATGCACACATTTTATAAATCACATGTTGTGAGATGATTGTAAAAGTTATGTTGTCTTTTGCATCACTCATGAATTAAACAGGATGATGTTTTTAACCTTTTGTTGATAGCTTGGGGTATTGGTTTCAACTGTAAATGTATACTTGACCAAAGAGTGCATTATAAAATCTTCGAAAGTATTGGGTTTTCTTTGGTCATGATAGGTTGTGTAACTGAACATGTATTTCGTAAGATGTACTACATGTTTAAATAAGATGCATGGGTTGGTTTATCTCTTATAGATTTGAAGGACAAAGGTGAAGGAGAAGAAAGTGTGGCCTATTAGTGCACTTATTGTACAAATAAGGGAGTGCAGCAGATTGTAGATAATGTCCATGAATTTAGAGGAACAAAAATTTCCTCAGTGGGGAGGAATGATCTAGGTGGCTCCAGGAAACATCAAAAATAAAAGTGTCCAAAAGTCAATGAAACCAATACTAAGTTGTATATCTCAGTAAATTATTTTCAATGATGCAAATGTTGGCTCAATTTGAGTTCATATAAAACATTATAGTGAGTCAAATTTTTCGTCAGACTAGGCAAAAGTCAAAGTAAAGTCAACCTAGGGTAGCACGTGGCAATCCCCAGGCTTCCATAGCAGAAAATTTAATAGGCCTGGTGGGAACCACAAAGTTGATATGGAAGCCAAGTCAACAAATAAGGATGACCCACAAGTAGGTGACATGGTAGCACCACAAGTCAACACATGACAAGTAGGTACTAGATGATGTGGACCAATGAGAGCATGCCACATGGCCCAATCAAATGGAGCCACATGGCACCTCATATTATGCCCAAGTGACCTTGGCATGGTGCAACCTCTATTTATGTCTTATTCTCATGACTTTGGGAGACATTACAATATGGATATATGATTTCCATAGATTATATGGGTTGAAAACTATATTAAAATGAAAATTGGGCTTTAAAACTATATAAAAGAAAAATTAGGAGTCCATGGATTTTGAACCCAAAACCTTCCCAATAATAGGTAATTTAATATGAATATGCCAACCATTGTGCCAACAACACACATTGTCTTATTTACTCTCACATTTTGTTATAAAAGGCCATTCAAATGGTTAAAAGGGAACCATGGAGAATACATGAGAAATGAGGGCACAAGAAGCCCAATGAAGGCATGAATATCAAAAATATTCTAGGAACATTGTTAGAGCATATGCTAGGGGATATATCAAAGAATATTTTGAATGAGGAATCTTTAAGATTCCTTGCAGGCATAATTTCGAAGATGTCATAAATATGTCAAGTTTACACTCATTTGAACCAGTTCTTCGCAAATAACAAGATGTCAAGATCAATTTCTTCATCTAAGTAGCCAAATTTCAGTCAACCAGTAGAAATACTCTTTGACAAATATTTGAGATTCCCTCAGGACCAAATTGAAGAGACTTTTCTAGTTCATCCTTTTATTGAAAAAGATTACATCATTTACTTGTCATAATATTACAACAAATAATGAAGTGGGCTCCCCACTCTTGACATTGGGCACAGAGACCTACCCCACACTAGCTGAAATTCATTAATATATCTTGTGTTTATGTGTGCTTCATAATTATTTGTTCCTTTTTTCATATTGATGGTTTACTGAAGTTGTTGATAATATACATTAATCATAATTGCACAAGAAAATGTAAGTGTCAAAAGAATGTCTTGTATGATGGGGATTTTGTTTGAAGGTATTCACAAAAATTTCCCCGATCAAGTGGTATCATAGTGGTATAACCTTTTTGTGAGGGACTGTGAATTGAGTGTGCAAAAAGGGAAATGGAGGATCACAAAGATATCCCTGAGGCCTTCTACAACATGGAAACTGTAGTAGATATAATGTATGTAGATTATAAGAAGAAAATGGAAAGAAAAGGAACAGGAGAAAAAGAGAGCAAAGGATGAAGATCCATCTCCATATTCAAGAGAGTAATAATCTTCTTCATCTTCCTCTCATCGTTCAAATAAACAGATCAATGAAATCCTTCAAGTAGATAATTCTGAATTGAGGACACTTATAAAAGAAGTAGAAGAGGAGAAGAAAAGATTACAACTTCAACTACGAGCCATGGAAGAGGCCTTGGAAAATATGAAGTGCAGTAAAGGTTTAGTGACACCATGATCACTTGCTTCAAAATCAAAAACTGGGGTAAAAAATGTCGATAGTTCTTCACTTTCATTTTCACACGATGATGTTTTTGTTGGAAGCCTTGAGGTAGCCATTTCAGGATTGGGGTACACTGAAAGAGAATTCTCAAAGGCAATGGAAGCAAGGGGTTATTTAGGCAAAGAATCCAATCCATTTCTCAAATCATCAAGGAAAGAGAATGATGGGAATAGATCACAATATTCCCATCATAGTGCACATTGCAAAGGAAGAGTTGAGGTAATCTCATCACTAGAATTGCACCAAAGACAACAAACCAAGGTATAAAAAGTATCGTTATTCTAATTTTCCCTTTGATTACAAGCGAATTGTTAATGATAAGAAGAAATCATGGCATGTAAAATCATGTAGCTTTTGTTTCTTTTATAACCATGCTATTACCAAGTGTTAGAAAAGAGTGGAAAAAAGAAAGAGGACAAGACATGCAAGGCCTTTTCCACATTAGCGAAGGAAGACAATTAAGCAGGTCTCGAGGAAGAAGAATTTTTACAGTCATCACAATAGAGGAGACATCATAGAGTAGCATGTTGGATGCTCCATCAACATCAACATCTCAAGAATGATAAAGTTCCTATGCAAGAACCAGTCGGTGGGGTTGTTCAATAAGAGAATCAACTACAGGGAGGTGATCCATTCTCTTTGTTGAGTGACAAATGGTTTTATCAGATATAGTAGATTTTCATGGATACATTTTGTAAATAACATTTTGTGAGATGATTGCAAAATTGATTATGTGTTTTCCATCACTTATGAATTCAACATGATGATTTTTTTTTCCTTTTATTGTTATTTTGGGGTATTGGTATTTGTTGTGATTCTGATGTAAACTCAACCAAAGAGTGTCTAATAAACTCTTGGAAAGTGTGGGGTTTTCTTGGGTCATGATAGGTCACCTAATTGGACATGTATTTTTGAAGATGTACTACAGGTTTACATAAGATTGTCGTGTCGGTTCATCACGTATGGCTCCAAAGGACAAAGGTGAAGGAGAAGGAAGTGTGGCCTATTAGGGCACTTGTCGTGCAGATGAAGGAACACAATAGATTGCAGATAGCATTCATGCTTTTGGAGGAAAAAAATTTCCTCAGGTGGGAGGAATGATCCAGGTGGCTCTAGGAAACCTCAAAAATAAATGTGCTCAAAAGTTTATGAAACCAATACTGATTTGTAGATCTCAGTGAGATCTTTCTATCAATGCCTCAATCTGATTTTGTATTCAAAATTTATTAGCAGTCAAAGTTTTGTTCAAACTAGGCAAAAGTCAAATTTAAGTCAACCCAGGGTGCCACATGGAAATCCCTAGGCTACCACAAGGTAGAAAAGTTAATAGACCAGGTGGGACCCACAAATCTAATGTGGTAGCCCAGTCAACAAATCAGGTGGACCCACAATGAGGTGGCATGGAAACACCACAAGTCAACACATGGAAAGTAGGTGGTAGATGATGTTGACCAATGAGAGCTTGCCACATGGCTCAAGCACATGGTTGCACATGGCACCTCAAATTATGCCTAAGTGGCCTTAGCATGGTTCAACCTCCATTTTCTTCTAATTCTCATAGTTTTACGAGTCATTCCAATATGGACATATGATTTCCATATATTATATGGTTTGAAAAATATATTAAATCTAAAATTGGACATTAAAACCATATTAAAGAAAAATTATGAGTATATGGTTTTTGAACACAAAACCTCCCCAACAACAAGTAACTTAATACGACTATTCCAACCATTCTGTGAACCATGCACTTTATCTGATTCACTCTCACTCTTTTTCATAAAATTCCATTTGAATGGTTCGAAGAGAACCATGGAGAATACATGAGAGATTATTGCACATGCAGGCCAATGAAGACATGAATCTCATGAAGATTCTAGGAATATTGTTACAGCATACGTTAGGGAATATTTCAAAGAATATTCTCGATAAGGAATCTTTGAGGAATTTTTAATATTTCCTTGGGGCATAATTTTGGAGGTGCGGGCAACTAAGACAAGCACACAAATCAGAAAGTTCTAACTGATTGAGCAACCATGAAAAAGCACACTCCTTTCCTTGGAAACATATAAGAGTAGAAAGATGGAAACATATAAAATACTAGGAAATAAGGGAACATATCAATGTATTTTCTTTATGTAATAATGTGTTTGATTTTTATGCAATATCATTTGTAATTAAAAAATTAAAACTAAGGAGAATTTTTGCATTGTTTATAAAATGTTTATCTCTCCCTCATAATAAGTGACGATACCATTTCCAGAGTAGTTATGTTACCCTATTTTCTTTCTTATGTGATTCTCTGAGTCAATTTCTCAGAACTGTAGGTATATTAGTGGGTATCAGAGCATAAAATCTTGGAAGCCATGCACCTCTTCGAATTTTTTTTATTTTTTTTTAAGGCTCATAGATTTCAATCCATTCCATTGATGAACATCATGCCTCCCTGTCAGGATCCCTCAAGTGCGGACTCACTAATCCATGACTTAGCCATGGATATTGAAGAGCTAATTACATTGCAGCAAAAATGGTGCCCTCCAGGGATATTGTATCTCAATAGATTCTTTTAGCTACCTAAATTCTTCGGCCAAATAAATGGTGAGGTTGTTGGTTCTTGGCTCCACTGTATCTCCAACTATTTCAGAACACGGCCAACTATGGAGAGGGATATGAAACTTCAAATCATTAGTATAAAATTGGAAGGCCTGGAAGAAACATGGTGTGATACTCATTTGGAGAATGTGTCCTTGGTTTTCGAATTGGAGAACCAATAGAGACTAGATCGACACCTATCACATCTCAGGATAAATGTTTCCAGGCCTTATGAGAATGCTTCTATCCCCTAGCATATATCCAAAATACCTTTGCCAAATGGTTACAACATCGAAAGCTACCAAAGTAATCTGTGCAAGCTTACATTGATGTCTTTTGGAAGTTGTGCATTCGAATCCATATCTCTGATCTGGAAGAGGTACTAATTATCAAATTTAGTTCTAGTTTGCTAATGCTTTTTTCCAAGAAGTTTATTTGTTTGATAGTACTTCATTGGAAAAGGTATTTATTCAGGCCTTGGCTATGGAAAGCAACAAGGGTCCTAAAATCCAATCTCCTCAAGCCAAAAGTAGTCCATATCACTCTGGTTCTTGTAATATAGCTTCTACCTCATCTCCCACACCTCATAATACCCCCTGGTGTACATATCATATGACCAACTCACATGCTTCTGCAGATTGTAATGTATTGAAAAATATACGCCCTAACAAAACTCTTATTTCAGAGGTCAAGCAACCAAATTCCACTACCCCTCTTGTGATTATTTCCCTTGACCACCCTATTGAGGTGGACCCCTCTCTAATCCTCATTACTTCTAATACAACAAAAACCTCTTGTACACCTCTGTTTACGCATAATTTTCAAATCAAACATGAGTTGGCCACTCTTATTCTTGACAATGGTAGTCAGAAGAATATTTCGGCAAAGGACTTGTTTCAATGCCTTTTCCTTCCCACCACTCAACAACAACACCCTTATTAGCTTAGTTTGATCAGAAATGATGGTCCTCATCTTACTATCTCCCAACGATGTGCTGTAACCTTTGTTATTAGCCCTTTTCACAATATTGTGGTATGTGATGTTCCTCCTCTCAATTGTGTCGATTTGTTACTCGGCCTTCCATACCAAGAAGCCAAACATGTCATTTATCATGCTAAATATAACCAATAACACTTGCAACATGATGGTCATGCCTATGTGCTAACATCCTATGCTAGCACATCAACCCAACCTTCTATTGGCAAAACTCCCATTATGAGAGTCAATTTAAACCAATGTGTTTCTTCGTGCTTGGTTCACCCTATCAAGCAAGAAAACCTAACCAATATGGTCCCTCGTACAATGGCTACTTTATTCCAAGAATTTGCAGATGTCTTGACCCAACCCATAGGACTACCTTCAACATGTTCCTTTGAACACAAAATCGATCTTATTCCTGGTGCTTCCTTAGTCAATACCCCAACTTATCACCTCATTCCTCAAGAGGCTCCTAAGATCGAATTCCAAATTGAAAAATTGCTGACATACAATCATATTCAACCTTCATCATTGCCATCTGCATCTCCAACTTTTATTATTCCCAAAAAGGATACTTATGAATGGCTCCTTGTGACACACTACTCGGCCATTATTAAAACAATTGTTAAAAATCGATATCCCATACCCCACAATGACAATTTGTTGGACCACTTATATGGGGCTTGTTTCTTCACAAACATGGATTTGACTGTACATTATCATCAAGTTCGCATGCATGGATCTGACAAATGGAAAAATGTTTTCAGAATAGAGTTTGGGCCACTTGAATGGTTGGTCATGCCATTTGGACTGACCAATGCACTGAACACCTTTATGATATTCATTAATGATGTTTTCAGGGCACACTTGGGTAAGTTGTGGTCCTTTACCTTGATGATACTTTGGTATTTAGTAAATATTGGGAAGACCATCTTCAACACATTAACAACATACCTAAGTTATTGAGAACACATCAACTTCAGTTCAAATAGAAGAAATCCTACTTTGGACAAACATTAGTTCAATATTTGGGATTTATTATTCATAGGATAAGGTTTCATCAAGATCCATCTCAGGTATAGTCTTTCGCATTGTGGTAACACCTTCCAAATCACATTACCTCAAGAGCTTCATGGGAGGTATTAATTTCTACAAAAAAATTATCTATCGTTTCTCACAGTTAGCCTGCCCTTTGAACCAGTTGTCAAATCATGCAATGTTTATTTGGGATGTCAAATCTAAGTGCCAGTTTTCTCAACTCAAGAGTGCATTATACTCAGCCCCTGTTCTTCAGTTGCCAGATATGAATCAACCATTTGAGCTAGAAGTCGATACCTCTCAATTCACCATGGGGGTTTTTCTTGAACGGGGAGACCACCCTAAGGCATACCATTATGATGTGCTTCGAGATACTAAGCTCATGTACAACACATATGACAAGGAATTATATAGTTTAGTGAAAGTTTTGTAGTAGTGGTGCCATTACATTCTTGGAGAAGGGACCATCTTCCATACAGATCATCATCCATTGATATTCATCAACTCAAAATGTAAGATTCAAGAGAAACATCATATAAAGTGGGTTGATTAAATTTAAGAATTCCCTCTGGTGATTAAATTTAAGAAGGGGACAACAAATAAAATGGTTGATTTCGTAAGTCTACCACCTTCTCACGTCCTACACAATCTAGAGGTGCATTGTGCTGCATATGATGCCTAGAAATATATGTATGCAAAATATCTGGTCTTTCGGGAGATATGGGAATCTCTACAACAACCTACAATCATCAACCAAAATCCATTTCTTAATTATAACATTCGTGATGGTTCCTTATATAAACTTAACCATCTTTGGGTGCCACAAATTGATGATTGTCTCCTTCTCATTCATGAAGCACATTCCTCTTCCCGCAGATGGAAATTTTGCATAGCCAAGACCATTCTCAATCTTCATCGCCACTTCTATTGGTCTGCCTTACCCAAACAAGTGAAAACATTCATTTGTGCATTTTCTCTTTGTTCACAAAGAAATCCCTCAAATCTTAAGCATCATTTGTGTCAACCATTACCAATTCCCTCTCGTCCTCGATAATCCATTTCCATGGGATTTTTAAGTTGTCTTCCTACTACTTTCTACAAACATGATGCTATTTGGGTAGTGGTATGGTGTTTCTCTAAGATGGTTATCTTTCTTCCTTTCCATAAGACTACCTTTTTTGCTTAGATTGCGGATCTCTTCTTCCATCATGTATGGCTACACTTTGGTTTGCCAAATACTAGTATTTATGATCATGACTCTCATTTTCTCAGTAATTTTGTTGTACTATTTTTTCTTTGTTGGGTTGCCAACTTGGTTTCTCCACTACCTTTCAACCACAAACAAATGGAAAAATTGAAGTTGTCAACCGTATTTTGGTTCGCTCCCTTTATAGTTATTTTTCTAGAAACAAACAGTAGGATACATATTTTCACATCGTTCAACATAGTTACAATAGTGCGTGCACTCCTCAAATAGTTTCTCCCATTTTGAGGTTTGTTTTGGGTTTCAGCCAAGTGCACCCTCTGAGATGCCACTAACTATCACTCCTTCTAGGTTTTCATATCAACAAAAGGAACAAAAATCAGCTCAACATGTCAGACGCTCCATATCTCAATGCCAAACTCAAGTAACTACTTCTTTGCAAGAAGCCCAAGATCATGCCAAACCAAGGAATGACAAGCACTGAACACCTTTGTCTTTTAAATGTAGAGATCATGTTTGGCTCTTGTTGGACAATCAACACTTCAAGGGCCACCACCATAAGTTCCACCCTCTGTGACATGGACCCTATACTATTAGAACGCATTAGTGACAATGCATATTGCTTGGAATTTCCTTCTTGACTTGGCATCCAACATGTGCTTAATGTTAATAATCTCAAGCTCTTTAAACCACCCTCCTTAGGGATTCTATTACAATTCATGATTTGGCAAATAATATTCCAAATTTTCAACCTTTTCTCCTCAATAATACAATCCTTGGCTCTAGGAAAAGGAATACATGTCAACAAACTTACTTATCATATTTGTTTGGTCAGAAGGAACACACACAAACACAAGAAAAGTGGATGATTACTGAAACATTGCAACGCGCTTTCCCTCATTTGGTGGAGGAAGAAGGTACACTTATTTCTATAAACAAGGAGGAATTGGACAACCAAGATAGCAACATAAATCAGAAACTTCTAATTGATTGGGCGACCAAGAAAAAGTACATTCCTTTCCTTGGAAACATCTAAGAGTAGAAAAGATGAAAACATCTAAGAAGCTAGGAAAGAAGGAAACATCTGAATGTATTTTCTTTATCTAATAATGTATATGATTTTTATGCAATATGTTTTGTAATTACAGAATTAAAAATAAGGAGAATGTTTGCATTGTTAATAAATTGCTCATCCCTCCCTCATAATAAATGGTGATATTCTTTCTAGAGCTATTAGGTTATCCTCTATTATTTCTTATGTGACTCTTTGAATTTGTTTCTAAAATATCTAGGTAGATTAAGCTTATTGAAGTATATTGATTTTATGCTCATTTGAACAATTTTTTTGCAAGAACTTGATGACATGATCAATTTGTTTATCTGAGTAGTTGAATTTAAGTCAACCCATAGAAGATAATCTTTGAGGAATATTTGAGATTCCCTTGCAGACAAATTGATGAGTATTTCTTGGTTCATCCTTGTATTGATAGAGATTAAATCATGTACTCATCATCATATTGCAAAAAATAATGAAGGGGGCTCCCAATCTTGACATTGGGCATGGACATGTAGCCCACACTAGGTGAAATTTGTTATCATATCTTGTGTTTGTGTGTGCTTGATGATTATTTATTCCTTGTTTCATGTTGATGGTTTTCTGAAGTTGTTTGTAATATGCATTTCTCATAACTTCACAAGAAAATGTAAGCGTTAGTAAAAGGTCCAGTATGATGGTGATTTTTTTTTTTAAAGCATTCATGAAAATTTCCTCGATCGTAAACCTAAGGGTTTAATACTAAAAGTTGAAGGGATTATCAACCAATAAATAACATTAAACCCAAGGGTTAAATGTTATAAAACCGAGGAGTATAAACCCTAAGATAAATATTATAAAGCCTAAAATAAACATGGTTGACCATTGTTGGGAACTATTGATTTTCATATTGACACAATTTTTGTCACAATGCAACGTTGGACTATGGTTGACCACGATTTATTTTCATATTAATACAACATTCATCACGATGCAATGTTGGACAATGGTTCGCCATGGTTGACCATGATTGATTTTCATATTGAGGCTATCTTTGTCACAATGTGATGGTGGACCATGGTTGACCATGGATGAGCATTGTTGTCACAATGCGACATTGGACCAAGAGACAAACATTGTCACAATGTGACCATGGTTATTAACCATTTCTGAGCAAGATTTACCATGCTTGACCATGATAATTTGGATATCAAGACAATGATTGTCACAACACGACGTTGGAACATGCTTCACCATGGTTGACTTTGATAATGAGAAAATATTTGTCACAATGTAACATTGGACCATGGTTAATCATGATTATGAACCCAATGAATTTATATCAAACTCGAAGATTAGTATTATAAACCCAATGAATAATATTATACCCTAGAAATATGAACCCTTAGATTAATAAGCACAAGGCATTGATATTATAAACCCACGGGATATAAAACCCCGTGATTATAAACACAAGGGAATAATATTAAAGCCAAAGGTTAAATATTATAAACTCAAGGTATAAAATCCATAAGGTAAATATTATAAAACCTAAAATAAACATGGTTGACCATGGTTTACCGTCATTGATTTTCATACTTAGACAACCTTTTTCACAACGCAATGCTCGACCATGGTTGAATAGGGTTGATTTTTCATATTGAGGCAATCTTTGTCACAATGTGACATTGGACTGTGGTTGACCATGGTTGATTTTCATATTGATACAATATTTCTCACAATGTGTCGTTTGACCATGGTTAATTGTGGATGACCATGGTTGCCACAATGTGAAGTTAAACTAAGAGATAATCTTTGTCAGAATGTTACCATGATTATTTACTATGGTTGACCATGATTAACCATCATTGACGACTGCTGACAATGATTGAACATGGTTGATTGCAATATTGGGACAATCTTTGCCACAATGTGACATCAAATCATGGTTGACCATGATTATAAACTCATGGGATTTATATTAAACCGTATGATTAATATTATAAACCTTATGAATAATATTATATCCTACAAATATGAATCCTCAGATTAATAAACCCAAGGTACTCATAAACCCAAGGGATTAATACTAAAAACCCAAGGGAATAATATTAAACCCAAGTGATAAACATTATCAACCTAAGGTATGTAAACCCTAAGATAAATATTATAAGCCCTACAACAAACATGGTTGGTGATGGTTGACCATGATTGACCAAAGTTGACAATGGTTGAGCGTGGTTAATTTTCATATTGAGACAATCTTTCTCACAATGTGACATTGGACCATGGTTGACCATGGTTGAACATGATTATAAACCCAAGGAATTTATGTTAACACTTATAATTAATAATTATACCCTATGAATAATAGTATACCCTAGGAATGTGAACCCTTAGATTAATAAAACTACGAGATTGATATTATAAACCCAACGGATTAATACTAAAACTTGAAGGGATTATAAACCTAAGAGAATAATATTAAACCAAAGGGATTAATTATATAAACCCAAGGTATATACACCCTCGGAAAAATATTATAAATTCAAATATAAACATGGTTCACCATGGTTGGCTTTCATATTGAGTCAATCCTTGTCACAATGTGATGTTGGACAATGGTTTATCATGGTTAATTTTCATATCAAGACAATATTTGTCACAATGCGACATTGGACTATGGTTGATGTGGTTTATTTCTATATTGAGACAATATTTATGACAATGTGACCATCATTACTAATTATGGCTAACCATGATTAGCCAAGATTGATTTCTGCATTGAGAAAATCCTTTTCATAATGCGACATTGGATCACGCTTGTCATAAAATCGACACTAAAATCAATGCATCTAGATCAAGCAATCAAATAGGATTAAAAATAAAGATGTACACGAGAATCAATTCATCTAGTACAAATAATCAAATATAATTAGAAATCAATATCTACACTGAAATGCATGTATGTAGTGGAAGCAATCAAATAGGATTATAAATCATCATCTACATTGAAATCAATGCATCTTGTGCAATAAATCTTCTTCGCTTTCTCCCTCCTCCTTCTATATCTATAGCTCCCTTCATCTCTCCTTATTTCTCTTTCTATCTCACCCCCAAAGCACACACACACTCTCTCTTCATAGATATATATCTCTCCCTCCATTCCTCCTCCCTCCCTCTCTCTATTTCTCTCTTCACCTCCCATTTATATCTCTATCTCCCTATGCCTCTCCTTTGTCTCTCTATATCACCCACAAGGTATACACACTCTTTCATCATATCTATCTATATCTCCCTATACCTCTCTCCCCATTCTATTTATGTTCCCTCCTACTCTCCTCTCACCCTCTCTCTCTCCACCTTATCACTCCCTCTTCCTCTCTCTCCACTTTTCTCTCTTTATGTATTGCTTCTTACCTACCTCTCTCTCCCCCTCCAACTCCCTCTCTCTCCCTCCCTCTCTCTTATATGTCATGTCCTCCCCCTCTCTCCCTCCCTATCTTCTCTCTATCATGTCCTCTATCTTCCTTCCTCTTTGTCCCTTTCTCTCCCAGCTCACTCCATCTCCCCCCTCACTCTCTCGCTTTTCCCTCGAACTTTGTCACTATCTCCCTCCCTCTCTCCTCTCTCCCCCCCCCCTTCTTTCTCACCTGCTTCTTTTTCTCTCTATCTCACCCCAAAACATACACAATCTCTCTCCACCTCTCCCTTGTCACTCCACCCCTCTCTTTCTCTCCACTTTTCTCTCTCAAATTCTTTCTTCTTCACTCCATTTCTCCCCCTCCAACTCCATCTCTTTGTCCCTACCTCTCCCTCTCTCTGCCCATCTCTCTCTCTTTCTCTACCTTCTAACCTTGTCACTATCTCTATCCCCTGTCTCTCTGCCCCTCCCTATCTACCCTCCAACCTTGTCACTATCTCCCCTCCTCCATATTTGTGTCTCCCCCTCTCTCCCTTACCCTTCTCTCCCTCTCTCACTCCTCTCTCTCTTTGTCTCTCTTCATTCCTCCTCTTCTCTTTCCTTCATTGTATCTCCTCCTCTCCCTTGTCACCCCCCTATCTCTCCACCTCTATCACTCTATCTTTGTTCTTCCCTCCACATATATCTAGAGTAAATATATATTATGATATATTTAATATATATTATAATATAAAGATTCAAATATTTTATTAAATTTAATTTAATAATATTAATATTATAATATTATTAATATTAATATTAAATATAATATTAATATTACAATATGAATATTAGATCTAATGATGTTTTTTACATGGCATGATAACAAAATTTATAATAAAATTACACCAAATTAATATTTTCAAATATTACAACTTTGATGTGGAAATATTTATGTCTTTAAATATTTTAGTATATCCTTAGGATGTGACTTTTCCTTTTAAAGATTCATTTTACCATGTTTAGTTAAAAAAAATATTAAAAGATTTTGGAGCAAGATTTTCCATTCTTTGTGTTGAATTAACTTTTTTTCTTTGATTTAAGCAATGTCTTTGATTTTAGTAAAGAGTAAAAATGTTTAAAATTTTATTTAATTTGGAATTTTAATGTGGTAAATTTTTTTTGTTAAAGGTAAATTTATGATCCATTCAAATTCACATATGCCATAAAGGAACTATTAAAAATATGAGATAATTTACTATCCATTCAAATGTATAGTTATATTTTAATAATTAATCTTAATCCATTAATAAAATTAAAAAGTTATATATAATTTAAGGTTGGCCAACATTAACTAAAATTATTTTTATTATTTTTTGAAGATGTGACATGCACATCATGTCACTTACACATGAACTAAACTGTCTCTCCATGTAAAACGGTGGATATGCTAATACTAAATATTAGCATAGAGAGCAGAATGAGTTAACCATAAGGTTTAACTAATGCTACGAGGCTGTTATTGTTGTTGACTAATAATTGATTAATAGAGAGAGTTTGTCAATATTTTTTCTTTGAAGGTTTAAGCGAAATTGGCTATAGCTAGCGTAATTGCATCTTTTGATGCCGAACTTGGATATAATGCCCTGTCAGATATATTATTACGTATCCCCACAAAAAATGAATCCAAATAATGTGTCGACAAAACACTTTTATTTCGTGTGTTGTTATTGTCTTTATTATTTAGATTTTTAATTCTAATTTAACTAGATTAGTGAGTGACACTAATCGTTGTAATTCTGTTATTATATTGAGAGTGTATTTTACAAGTGTAAGTATGCGTTTTATTATTAACCTTTATTTCTAGTGCAGGTTTATTTCATGATTTTTCGTTTCTGTTCACGTTTTTCTAGATTAACTATTATATGAATTTAGCTCTATAAAAAATATCACAATGAATTACATTTTCATAATTTTCTTTGTTTTAAATGAATAGAATTCATTAACATTTTTTTCCTTCAATATTTTTTAGTTACAAATTTTATTTAGAAAAATCTGATTTATACATGTACAACTACAATTTCACATATTAATTACAATTTCAAGTTTAAATGATTACTTGGGACAAGTTCATTTGATTGATATTGATAAATTGGACTTCAGAGTTAGTGGTGATGGGGACGTATATGTTAGATATTTGATTTACGAAGCGGTTTGTCAAAAGGTGATACCTAACATACACTCCATGGTTTTGACATTGAGCATCTAAAATGTACTGTGTAATGTTTGACGCAAGATATCTTGGAAAAATAAGGTGATACCCAACATACACATTGGGCATCTAAAATGTACTTGGTAGCGTTTGATGCAAGATAGGTTGAAAGAATATTAAAAGTATAAATGGAAAAAAGAAGGGAATGAGTTAGAGGTATAGCGTTATTAGCTCCATTATTTTCTGGTTTAAAAAAGAATATGGAAGGAAAACCGATAAAACGGTGTTGTCTCGGCATAGCAGTAAGATATTTTAGATTTTCCTTTATTTTTGTACCGTTCTATCATATTTTTATACTTTATTTGTTTATTTGAAAGATTTGCCAACCTCGACAGTTTAATATTTAATATTTCAATGTTGATTGAGATGTGGCTCATATATGTTTCCTAACCTTAAAGAAGAGTGGTAACTGCCCCTTACCCTCAGGTTGCCATTTAGAAGATGGACGGTCTCTAAACACGGGTGGATGAGTTTCCACAACGTATTGATAATCTCCATACCGAGGTCATCTCTGTCTGATTCAACCTAATGTCCTTGCACTCACACTACCGAGAATTTCTTCCGGAATGAATCAAAATTTTCAAGGCTTGTTGCTTAACCCAAAATTAAAGACAACCAGGCAAGCACTTCCATCAAATCTCATTCCGTAGGGGAAAACAAATTTTGTTTTATCGAAAGTGACACAATGGGGCCAATAAGGCTTCTAATGGCATCATGTGACATGTACAGCGCCTCAAGGCAGTGCTTATGTGAGCTGCAACTTGAACAGAAAATACCAAAATACATCGGAAAATTACAAACTGCAACTTGAACATAAAATACCAAAATACATCGGAAAATTACAAAAGTGTGAGCAATTAGGCACCACATCTACCTGAAAGGCCTCTTGCATTATGTGGCATGTAGCTTCCTATGACCATCTTTCCTGATCCAGATCTATAAATTCGGCTTCCAATTACTCTCTCGGAATGTCATATGCAGAGGTATGTCGGGGTATGGCATATTTTTCTGCAAATATGTGGACAGTGAGGAATCTCCCCATGGAAAGGTTGCGTTTCTCCTATCATTCGAGGCCGATATTCACCCATCTCCTACAAAATTCTTGCTTCAACTTTGTAGCCTATCAGCGAGGGTTCAATTCGTTGGTGCCTATACAGGGAAGAAGGTGAAATGACTATAAATTCTTCTATATTGCTTACTGAGCATTAAGTCCAAATTCATCTTGTTTGGAATGGGTTTTCATTACCTTCACAGAATATTTCTCCATGGCTCTGTTTTGGTTTTTCACACTGAAATCTCACCAATGTAAATCAACTTTTTCTTTGTTTGCAAGCTTTAATGAAAACCCATGAGAGTCTGTCAATTTCATGTTTGTGGACCTTTTCTTCCCAAAATTGTATTAATCTTTTGTTGTTTATCACAGTGAAATGTCGGATGTCCTACTCAATCTCCTTCTGTAAACAGGTTTCGTGGGTTCTCCGCAACTATTTTTCGTTTTTGCTTGTGAGGAAAAGAATTCCTTGTCATATCCCGTCTATGTAAATGCAGGTGGATGTGAGGAGTAGAGAAGGGCAGGGGCTGAATATCCACATGTTCTGTTCCACAAGCCCCGGTTACTTCTATCCACAATCAGGGGACAGGATGGACTTGGTCGTCTTGCGCTTAAAAAAGCAAGAATAAGCTGCCTCAATGGATTTGCACTAAATATACATCAAACTGAGGTAATGATATGTTTCAATTATTTATGCATTACACTGACTGCCTAATGCTCTAACTCTGTTGTTTCACACAAGTCATCAGTAATCCACGTGGGGCGATGTTACAGCCGAGGAGATGAAAGCAGGCCTTACTGTGTACCTAGGGATAGCAGGCCGGACTGTAGCTAAAGAAACTATATACCTTGTTCAACTTCTTCGGGTGAAAAGCATAGTATTCTTTCAGTCAGATTTCGTGTCATAATCCATGGAATTCCCATTTTGATAGAATTTTCTCCGAAGGGCGTCTGACATACAAGATGCCCAGGAGGTTAGATCTTCTTTATATAGTCACATTCAAATTGTGGAGAATATGTTAGTGAATAAATGTGATTCCATGTTCCGCTTCAATTAGTAATCTTCTGTGACTCATGAGAAGGCCAGAATTTTGTCGAGAGTATTGTTTATTTCATAGAATCATGGTGAGAGTCAGTTTCATCGAGCTGTTCTTCGATGGTAGCTACTCCAGGAGATGTCTACGCTCTACATGTATGGAATTTCATTGCAGAAGAAACAGGATACCGTGAATATTCTCGTTCACGGGGAAGATTCTTTTATAGAGTTTTATAATACAATAGTGTCAGAAATGTTTTCGAGTGAAGGACCATCAGTGCGCAAACTTAAAGGTCAAATCCTTTAGAAGAGTTTCCGATGGATTCCGTTATTTTTTAGTGAGATGTTTTTTTAAGTTTTTGCAGCTGTTTTTTTCTATCTAATTTCAATAAAATTTTAGGAATTTATTGAAATGATAATTGATAAGTAAAAAAAATTACTTTAAATAATATCAATTAAGATTTCATCTTAAATTTTTCCATTCTCTAAAATTTCGTAAGAATTTATTAAAATCATAATATTGATAGGTAAAAAAATTAATTTAAATAACACAAATTAAGATTCGCTTCAAATTTTTCTAAAAAATCTACTTGTAAAAAATCCAAAATATGACACCAAAAACAGCTCATTTTGTGAGTCAATTCTCAAATCATTAAGTTTAAACGGCCCTCTCACTCAACGAGCTTTAAACATTACAATTCATATATCACCACATATGTAGTTAATTATGTAAAACATCAAACATGTATGCTATATTTAGGTTTTACGATTTCATCTCATTTTAATTTTTATTTTGTTTGATTTTATTTAAATGAGAGAAGCTTAATAAAGGATCATGTAAAGTTTTTTGAGAATGATAACAAGATAGTTAGCTATGTTTACAAATTCAGATACATGGATATTTAATTTATGGACTGAAATCTTTTCACATGGTCATTATGTATGTGCAGAAAATATAAGACATTCAGAGGTATTAGAAATTGATAAAAAATGAGAGTAAAAGGTGGAGTATAGATTGCTCTTTTTAATATTTAAAAGGATTAAATAGATTACATTGTAAATATCAATAATAAATGTTTGAAGTAAAACTCCATGCCTATGGAGTAGAACTCAAGTAAAACTAAATTGTATATGACACTCAACACACAATAGAACCAAATGTGATGGCATCTAACCTGTGATGACACCTAACCGACAATTAACTCACAACTCAAGTAAAACTAAATTGTATATGACACTCAACACACAATAGAACCAAATGTGATGACACCTAACCGACAATTAACTCACAGTGGGATTACTATTTCAACATCTCCTCCTAATCTCAATTGTTACATGTAGAGACACTTACAATGCCTAGTTTTTCTCTTTGAAATTCAAATAGATTCTTGCCTAATGGCTTTGCGAAAATAATTGTTAGTTGATCTTTGGAACCACAAAAAGCAAGTACTATGTCCCCATCATTGCCAAGCTCACGGATGTATTGAAAAGGGGTGTCAATGTGCTTGCTTCTTTTGTGGAAAAAATGAGTTTTTGATAAAGAAATTGTTGAACTATTATCACAGTAGACAGGAGTTTGCTCCTTATGAATATTTGAAATATCTTTTAATAATCTTCTCAACCACACAACTTGAGAAGTTGTTGAATTTGCTGCTACATATTATGCCTTTGCAGAAGATATTGAAATGATTGATTGTTTCTTGGATGCCCATGAAATCAGATTGGTTCCAAGATGAAAAGTATACCCTGAGGTGCTTTTGTGATCATCTAAAATACGTGCATAATCATTGTCTATATAACCTGGAAGTGAAGAATTTTCAGAATGTGTATAAAACAAACCATAATCTATTGTCCCTACAATATACTTTAAGATAATTTTTGCAACTTCCAATGAGAAACCTTAGGTGACTGCAGAAACGTGGAGATAAAACTTGTTGCACGCATAATATCAGGTCTAGTTGAAGTGAGATATAACAAGCCACCAACTAGACTTTTATACAGTGTGGAATCAACTCGTGGTGCTACATATTTTGTGCTTAGTTTTGTGCCTTGTGCAATTGGTTTATCTGCAGGTTTGCAATTGGTCATTTTGAACTTTTGGATGATACCAATGGAATATTTCTTTTGACTAACAAAATTTCCATTAGAAAATTGGTGAATTTCAATGCCTAAGAAGTATTTAATGACTCCTAGATCCGCCATATCAAACTTTGTTTGCATTGCTTCTTTGAAATATTATAACATCATATTTCCTGTATAAAGAAGATCATCTACATAAAGGCATACAATAAGAATTTTACCTTCATGAATTTTGATACACAAAGTTGGCTCATTATTGCTTCTGCAAAAACCACTTTTGATGAGATAGGTGTCAATGCAACTGTACCGAGATCTTGGAGCTTGTTGCAAACCATACAAGGTTATCTTGAATATACATACCTTATGCCCCTATCGTTGAACTTCAAAGCTGAGAGGATGCTCTACATAAAGTTCGTCTCACAATATACCATTTAGGAAAGTATATTTTACATCAAATTGATAGAATCTCCATTTTTGTCAAGATGTTGTGGACAAAATGGTTTTGACAATGTCTAACATTTGAACTGGAGCAAAGGTTTCACCATAATTGACACCAAATTGTTGTGAGAATCCTTTGGCAACCAGTATTTCCTTATGTTTCTCAATTTTATCCTTTTTCATTGAGCTTGGTCTTATATACCCATTTTAGACCAATTGTCGTTTTGTCTCTTGGGAGATAAACTAATTCCCAAGTATAATTAATCTCTATGGCAGCAATTTCTTTGTTCATTGCGTCCACCTAATGATTTTCTTTAACTACTTCTTCAAAATTTGTTGATTGTTATGAAAGAAATGCAAGTATATTCTGCTCGTCAAACTCATGCTCCTGCTCATATATTTCTCTAACACTTCTTGTTTTCTGATTGTCTTATGAAGATGTGGAATCACTAGTGGATTCATTATTTGAAGATGTACCATTGACATAATGGTATGGTTCTTCTTCAACCTATAATATTGGTGGTTGTGGTGGATAAAATTTTTGACTTGAAGCTTCATCAACATGATCAGACCAAGATTTATTTTCAAAAAAAATTACATCTTTTCTTAAAAAAAACTTCTTTGTAACTAGATTATAAAGTTTGTAGGCTTCTGACTCCTCACTATAGGCTACGAAAATACATCTTTCACTGCTATCATCAAACTTCTTTCTTATCTTCTTAGGAGCATGTGAGAAAGCTACTGATCTAAAAAAACTAAAGTTAGATACATTTACCTTTTTACCATCCCATGCTTCTTGCACTACTACATGTAGTGGTGTTTTAAGAGAATATTTAAGACAATATTTGAGTCAATTGTCTTAACTTAAGACAAAAATAAACTTGTTTATTGTCTCAAATATTGTCTTTAAGCGAATGTCTCAAAATATAATGTCTCAAAAATTTGTCTCTATAAAGACAATATAGAACACATATTATTATTGACTCTATAAAGACAAGAATTATTGTCTATTAAGAGACAATTTGATTTGTCTCTCTAGATACAAATTCATTTGTGTCTCTTAAGAGACAATTACATTTTTGTCTTTTTAGAGACAGTGGCTGAGATTAAAAACATATTGCCTCTATAGAGACTATATGTCCATAATTCAAACTGTTGTCTCTCTAGAGACAATATAAAAGAATATTAAAAAATAAAATAAAAATCATTTTGAATGTTCTTTCAAAGTAGTTTCACATTCAAAGTTCCCAAATAATGATTTTAATTACCTTATATCTTTGTTGTTTATGGATACCAATAGAATAAAAAATAGATAAATCCATTATTTTTAATGCTAACAACAAAGTAATTTTAAATCTAAATGAAAAAACAATTCTCGAAAGCAACATTGAAAATAATAAGGCAACACACTTATATTTTTTGAAAATGCATTCATGTCATTTGAACATGCAGGATTCTTATTTGGAACTTCATTTTAAGACATAATATGAGTCAAAAAAGAAATGTTCTAGATTTCTCCATCCTAAAAGAGGGTTTACTCTCTAACATAGAAATTCAAAGCTTCAATCACATTAAATGGTCGATATTAAATTCATATCCAATTGTTAAACCACAATTTCAATACCCTTGTATAATTGGAATTGGCTTCCTTGATAAAAAAGAATTGTAATAATTTATATGAATTTGAATATACAATTGATTGGAAATTCTGTCTTCATCAAGGTTTTACAAAAGATGAAAAATTGACACAGGTCCTGGCAACATGATATAGGCTAGTTCTCAATCTATTAGTGACCTACATAATTATCTTCTCCACTATTGGCTTTCACAATTCGAGTTGGCTCTGTCTTCTGTTGTAGCCTAAGAATTGCAACAATTGGTATCCAAATTGGTGGTGATATAGTTCCCGATGAAGCTTCATAACGAATGAATCTAATTTGGTTAATGAACTATTATGATGAACTTCATCACAAGCTGAAGTTGTAGAAAGTCTTTGTCACTATATGTTTTCTCGGCAGTTAATCATTTCTTGGAGGCACACCAAACCACCAATCCTTCTTCCTGTTAAGAATTAAATAATAAATTCTTGTAAGGCAAGTTTTATACCATTGCTCAACCATTTCCAAGGGAGCTACTTACTGAAATAAAATAAAATAAATGTAGCGTGTACCTGAAATAGAAATGTGTACAGTCTTAGTATTTCTTCATTATCACTTACCTTGCCCTCCTTGATTCACTGGAGCACCTGCAAATGTAATAGTAGAGTCATTTTATTTCTTTTATAGTAAAAACCCTACCATAATTTATAATAATTAATAATTGAATAAAAATAAAATTATGAAAACTTATTAAACTCTTAATATAAAAATGGATCAAAAAACAAATTCAATATACTCTTTAATATAAGCATAAATTTTAATGATGATACCATCTCTAGTTTTCGTTGGTAGCACTATTTGTTCCCAATGAAAGCCCAAAAATGTCGTGGATACTAGTGAAAATACCAAGTAAGTTTCAAACCATTTTAAAATGAAAGTACATCACCTATTTTTCTCTGTAGTGGGATGGGAATTATTTGAAAACTCTTATTATAATAGTGAACAAAATCTCTGACTAAAACTTGCAAAATCTCAATCAACATTAATACTGAACAATCATATGGGATTTTCCCTAAATGAGGAGATAGGGGGGAGAGAAATGTTGTCTTCCACCTAGCAAGATGACGTGATACCAAGTGGTGATTAAACTAGAAAACATAAAATAGAGAAGAGGCAAGTTGGTTCAAGACATAATAAATGTCCTCCTTCCCAGTGAACTAGTCAACTGGATGGTAGTCTGGCTATTGCAATAAATCAGAGAGAGAACACTCCCACAAATGCCATTACTTATTACAATAATGACTTGGGAAGCACGAGAAAATGAATTCAATGAATAGAGGTTGAGAAAAATGATTCTTCACTCAAAAGGGTTGGTGGTTTGCATTCCACTTGAGTGTTGGTAGTGCGAAGTATCACCAATTTGGTCTACTATCAATTACTGCAAAAGGTGCAAAGACAATTCGATCTATTTTTTAAATTGTTAAAATCATATGAGGAATGCATTTGTAAATATGTATGCCATATATATTGACAAATTTAAATTTTAGTGGTGTATAATTGTTTAGTCTTATGTATTGTGGTCTTATGCATACAAGTGGTGGATTCAAGGTGGTTGCCCTGGGGTAGTTAGTTTAGAATTCTACATGCCTCTTTTTTTTTGGTAAATGACACTCCCACTTTGCTCCATGTTCTCACAACTTATTTTAAAAGAAATTTGATAGAAGAGTGAGTTAGAGATATATCATCAGATCTATACCTTCAAGTAACATAAACGATATGGTTATGCTCAAGGATAAATCACTTAACCACAGTGAAGGAAAAGCATGATGACAAATTGCCCAATTAAGAATTTTAAGGAGCAGTTTATAACAATTAATAAATCTATCATATAGGAAGATGCATCTTCGAAGCTACAAATATCAAAAAATAGCATATGGTGGGAACATACAAAAGTCAATTACTATCAATAATTTCAATTATAAAAGTTAATAATTCCAACAAATAACTAGACCTGATAAGTTTGCTTAGATAGTTGGATTTAGGATAATTTAACATCCTCTAATAGCCATTTCCCAATAATGGCAAATTCCCTTACAATTTCTTTCTAGACTTCCATTACCTTTTGATTCCTTTTCAAATCATTAATGCACAAGTCAAATTAGAGGGCTTCGTGTTGCTTTCAACATGTAACATATCCAACGAATAGACATCCACCACTACACACAATGTTTTGGACATGCACTCATTAAATCATCTACATACTTTTCAAAAGAAAAGTTGTGTTCACAAAGATCCATCTTGATTCTTTACCCCACGGACATATCCTAGGTGGCTGGAAATGTTATTTTGATTTTATATAAAATCAAAATGGGAACCTCAACCCTCCATAGAGAAAACAAAAACAAATTTAAACATAGAGAAATCTTTGAGTAGCTTTAAAATTATCGGATGCACCATCATACTGTATACTCACAAAGAAATTCCAAGTTTAAACATATCATTCTAGATTCCAAGTTTAAACCTATCATTCTAGGTTAATATAAAAGTATCCTTGGCCATTATAATATTAAAATCAAGTAACTTAGAAAACATCCATAAGCTCTTCATTTGTACTCCGAATTACAAAACCTAAAAACCATGATGATGTAATATAATTATGATGTTAATGGTTTCTTCCTTTATATTTATATTAAAGGAGATTGAAATTATCCCAACAACAACACACCAAATCTACCCTATATCGCCTTGGTAAACTACAAATCAAATAAAGCCAACTCGGAACAATTTAATATGAAACAATTTCTTTAATATTAATATTGTTTAAACCCTTGAAAGTTGAGAGAAGCAATAATGTGTATCCGTTTTCACATGGCCACAATTTTGTCTTTATTCATTACTAGTGTTGTTTTTTAACTCTTAAAATCCGAGAAAAAGGAATAATGTGTACTTGTTTTCCTAGAGCTGATGCATTGAGGATAGAAACTCTGCTCTGTTGTTTTTAACTCTTAAAAGGCTTAGAAATGAAGTAATGTGCATTTTTTTCCCTAGAGATGGTGGCTTGAAGATAGGAACTCTATTTCTCCTTTCACGTTTGTTGTCTCACATGAGTTGACCGACTCAGCTTACCCTTGTAATGGATAATGTTCAATTTGGAGCATGCAATATTTGAAGCGTAATCATACTCACATACTAGCAAACAAATTCCAACCTCAAACCTATAAGTTGATGTAAAAGCATCCTCTAACATTGTAATATTAAAATTATGTACTCCTAAGTTGTACTAAACGACAATCTTAAAAGCATCATGTTGTAATATCATTATGATATTAATCGTTGTCAACCGAATTTCTTGGTTTATATTAAAGCACAGTGAAATCAATCCAATATCACATCAAATCTACTCTATATTGCTTCATTGAACTACAAACAAAAGCAAGCTAATATTTCCTCAGAAATATTTATAATAAAATAATTTCTATAGTATTGATACTGTTTAAACCCTTAAAATGATGGAAGGGAATGATACATATCTGGTTGCCTAGAGCCAATGGTTGATGAAAGAATCTCAATTGATTTGTCTTTATTCAGCACTAATGTTGCTTTTAACTCTTAAAAGCTGAGAAAATGGAATATCGTCTACCTATTTGCCTATAGTTCATGACTTGAGGACATGAACTCTGCTCTATAAATTAGTGATTTGAAAAGGAATCAAAAGGTAATGGAAGGGATTCAATAGTCTAGAAAGAAATTGTAAGGGAATTTTCCATTATTGGGAAATGGCTATTAGAGGATGTTAAATTATCCTAAATCCAACTATCTAATCAAGCTTATTAGATATAGTTATTTGTTGGAATTATTGACTTTTGTAGTCAATTACAGTATTGGTTACAAACCCAAACGAAGTAGAAATAATTTCAAGAAATTAAGGAGACATCAATACACAACGGTGTATATGCAAGGACTTAGATTTTAGGCCTCCTAAATGAATGTTGTGGAGAAAAACGAGTCTTTTTTTCGAAGAAACTATCCTTACAAGCCAACAATTAAAATTTTAAATGGTTATTAAGGAATAATAGAGGCACCTATTAAGATTTGAAATGGCTATTGAAGAATAATAGAAAAAGAGTTGCTCACACTCTATGCTTACCTCTCCAAAAGAAAAATTATGTGGAAAGGCATTGTGAAAGCAACCAAGGTGAGGAAATCTTGAGGGTAGTAATTCATGCAACAATGAATAGATAGGTTATAAAGATGGGCAGTGAGCACCATGAACGTATGTGTCAGTAACAGTTGGATAAAGAGAATGGCAGAGCGAATTAAAGCCATATATCATATGAATATTGGGCTTCAAGTGGCACGAAGAATTGGTTATGCTGCCAAAAAATATTGACAAATTGCCAACCCAAAATTCAAAGAACAGTTTGTAGCGATTAATCAGTCTATCACAGATGACGGATAAAGTAAAAAAAATAGACAAATTGCAGACTCAGAGTTCAAGGAGAATTTGGGAGCAATTGATCAGTCTATCATAGATGACGATACATCTTCTAACCTTCAAGTATCCCAAAGGAGTAGCGAGTGAGAACAACAGTAGAAAGTGCAAAAATAGACGGAGCAGATGCATTTTCAACAAACTTGGGAGAAATTAATACACAAGTTTTATATGAAAGGACATAGTTGTTGTCCCTCCCTAGAAAATTTTGCATAGAAAAATCATTAGAGAAAACTTGCTTCATTTCTTGGTTGTTATATTGATCAGGTTGCAATGATCTTACCCACAACAATACTCTATCTGCAGCTATGGAATCTGGAATTGTATTTTGATGTATGGATGTATATTTTTCGGTTGTTTTGTGGAGAAAAAAATAGTACATAGATTTTTTGGGTTGTTTTTTGATTGGTTTGTGACGTCATTTTCACTTTTGGAGCAATAAATCCATAATTCTAGCATTAACTTATAGGTTATGGAAAAATGTAACATTGAAAAGAGTTGAGAATACATACACAGTTTCCTCCTCAAGTGGGGCTGCCAAAGGTTGTTCTGGGTACTTTTCCTCCAGTATTTGGGTTATAACATCAGATTCCAAAATCCAATTATAATTAATTTGATGACAGGAAATTTTCCTTGAGGGTTCATATGCAAAACTGTACACCAACATATTCAACTTAGCTCCCCCTAATTTCCCACATAAACATAGGCATAGTCTCAAACTCGTAATTGGTTTTAACCATAAGACAACCCTGTAAATACTACCAACCAGGGGAGGAAGAGTCACACTGATATAATGTTGAGAACACAGATAGAAGATCTATAGTGATCTATTCATCAAACTATAATAGAGTCGTGTAGAAACCCTTCATATTTACTATGACATTTAACAAAACAAGAATATTAATTGTAGCAAAATAGCATGAGAGAGCAAAACAAAGAATTGTACTTGGGTAAATGTGGCACTGGATCAAAATAATCAATGAATATTTTGTCCAAACAAGTGTGCATGAATTTATTCACATCCCTCTAGGGTTGGGTACTATAACCCACTATCTATTCACACTAGTAAAACCAACGAGGTTCCATATATGGTGCTCAAAAAACAAGGAGTGTTCCTAACAAACAAGCATCATTTTATATATAAATTATTTAAATAAATTATCATTAGTTTATATTAAACTATGAAATCAACATTTGAAAAGCAATGCATATTAAGCATATTAAGCATGCATGGAAACTACTAATCAGAGTCCAGAGGATTATTATGGTCGATGAAGTGATATGGTATGCTGCCTTAGAAGAGCACCAATATGCAATACAAAAAACTCAAATATGTTGGGAAAACGAAAAGACATAAAATAATGAAGAGTACTAGTGGCAGAGAGGGTATAAAAACACAGAATTGTGTTTGTGCTCACCAGAAAATGGTTGAAAACCATATTTTCATACCTAAGACAACCCTGTAAATACTACCAACTAGGGGAGGAAGAGACACACTGATATAATGTTGAGAATAGAGATAGAAGATATATAGTGATTTATTCATCAAACTATAATAGAATCATGTAGAAACCCTTCAGATTTACTATGACATTTAACAAAACAACAATATTAGTTGTAGCAAAATAGCATGAGAGAGAAAAGTAGAGAATTGTACTTGGGTAAATATGGCACTGGATCGAAATAGTCAAATAATATGTTGTCCAAATGAGTGTGCATGAATTTTTTCACATCCTTCTAGGGTTGGGCACTAGTGCCAAGAGGGAGACTAGGCCAACCTATTCATAAATAATAAAGTGGATAACTTTCCCATATGGAAGCAAATTAAAGCACTCAATACATGAGGAAGTGGGTTGCCATGTGGTCTTAAGTGGAAATTACCCATACTCTAACAATTAATCAATGCTCAAGTACTAATTTTGTATCAGTGGAAATATTCAATAAGGACGACATTTATGTTACAGAAATAGTGTTATACACATCAACACTAGCTAGTGACAATCCATACAGATGAATAATGCATAGATATGGCTATAAGGTTTCTTCTCTATGACCTCTATGTTAAAAAAAAATGTGACTCGGATCCTCTTTTGGATAAGAGATGAATTTTCTCTGGATTATATTATAAAGGGCAATGCACTGTCTTAAATTGTTGTCGCATAATGAAAAGTAATCTCTATAGAATATTGTGTTTATGTGTTGTCAACCATAGGGTTATCACATTTAAATTTCTTTATATTATTGTGAAAGGTGATTTCCCTTGGTATGTTTTAATAAGTACTTGTTACATTTGTTTATTTGTTTCTTCCGCATGATTATTTATTCCCTCCTAATCGGCTCTTCTTGCATCATCATTCAAAGCCCTGAAGATGGATCCCAGTTGGGATTCGAAACGTTGGCATGAAAAAGTCCAAACTGTGGATTCTCCGGCAACCAATTCTAAACATAATCAAGGGTAACATCTGTAGATTGATTTTTTCCACTAAGATGCTAGTTTAGGCAATAATAGGATTCACATGTGTTTGAATGAAATTTGACAATTGAAAATAAGGTGACCTAGTGGGCTTTTTGGTGTGGCTAGCTGTCTTCCTCAGTAGCCCAGGTAAATGATTGACTACACATTTTAATCATGCTCTTCAATATGCCTTTGATGGCAAAGGCTAGATTCTCCCTAGCTTTACAAAAGAAGAGGGCATACTAGAGGCCTGAAAGACAGAGTAACCCCTATCCCTTAACATTTATGATATATGTAATTGGGCAGCCATGGATGTAACATACATCGAGAAGCGTAGCTGCCACTGTGACAACATATGGATCACTTCATCTTCTTGCTATTGTAAATTATAAGATGCTTTAGAAGAAGGGATTACAATTATTATCAGAATCAACCCACCCCATGCAACCCAATCCTAATGATTGTCTTACTAGCGTTCAATGCATTAAGGAGGCGACCTTCAGCACTCCTATCACCCTTGACCGTCTGCTACCTAGTTCGTTCTCCTCTTTCCAGCACTTACTATCTCTATGTGAGGGGTCACAACCTTTCGATTGCATGAGGGAAGTGATATGTTGTCTAAGGCGGTGATCTACTACTGTTACAAACCCAGAAACCCTTGCTATCATAGAGAATGGATTTCCACCTTCCTTGTTGCCTATAAACATTACTTCAATATCTCATTGCTACCATAGTCAACTCCAAATTAGACCTTGCTTGCCTTAAAGCCCCAAACCATACCTCAAGATGATTTGCTACCATGTAAAAACCTTAGGGGTGATTCATTGCCACAAACAATCCCTTCGAGGTGGTTCGATGCTGTAATTGATAACTTAGCGATGATTTGTTGTCATCAACAGTGCCTCAGAGGTATCTTGCTATCTCAGAATTGGTTCATACACATATTTCTACCACAGTTAAGCCTCAAATTTAATGTGGTTCTATAGATAATGCCTTAGAGATAGGCCAATGCCTCAAATAATGTCTCAGGGGTGATTCGTTGACTAGATAATGCCTCAAGATACCTTGCTACCACACTTAGTGTCTCTTCGATCATTTATATAACAACATTCAGAAGTTTTATTAAAGTGAGAGATTGTAGAAAATTAAATGAAAGTGTGGTTGGTTGACTCTCTGCATTTATGGATTGAAAATATTACACAACTGAGATCCATATTTAAAAGATAATTAATCATGCCTAGCTCATTGAGTGAAATTAATATTGGGATTACTAGATTTTCTTTAGCTGGAGTCATCAATGTGGGATTTTTGGTGTGGCTGGTTTCCTTCTTGAGTAGCCCAGGTACATGATTGATTATGCCTTTTAATAATGCTCTTCAATATGCCTTTGATGGCAAGGACTAGATGTTCCCTAGCTTACAAAATAAGAGGGCATACTAGAGGCCCAGAAGACAGAGTTACACCTCTCCCTCAACATTTATGATATATGTAATTGGGCCACCATAGATGTAACATCCATCGAGAAGCGTAGCTGCCACTGTGACAACATATGGATCACTTCATCTTCTTGATATTGTAAAGTATGAGATGCTTTAGAAGAAGGGATTACGATTAATGTAAGAATCTACCCACCCCACGCAACCCGATCCTAATTATTGTCTTACTAGCCTTCAATGCCTTAATGAGGTGAACTTCAACCCTCCTATCACCCTTGATAGTCTGCTGCCTAGTTCGTCCTCCTCTTTCCAACACTTCCTATCTCTATGTGAGGGGTCACAGCCTTTCGGTTGCGTGAGGGAAGTGACATGATGTCTCAGGCAGTGATCTACTACTATTACAAACCCAGAAATGCTTATTGTCATAGAGGATGGATTTCCACCGTCCTTTCTGCCTATAAACATTACTTCACTCTCTCGTTGCTATTGCAGTCAACTCAAAACAAGACCTTGCTTGCCTCAAAACCCCATACCATACCTCAAGATGATTTTCTACCACATAAAAACCTTACGGGTGATTCATTGCCACAAGCAATCCCTTAGAAGTGGTTCGCTGCCACAATTGATACATCTATTGTCATCAACAGTGCCTCAGAGGTATCTTGCTATCTCAGAATTACTTCATAGACATATTCCCACCACAGTTAAGCCTAAGATTTAATGTGCTACTATACATAATGCCTTAGAGATAGGCCAATGCCTCAAATAATGCCTTAAGATAGTTTTCTGGCACAGTTAGTGTATGTTCGATCATTTATATAACAACATTTATAAGTTGGATTAATGTGAGAGATTGTAGAAAATTAAATGAAGGTCTGGTTCGTTGAGTCTCTGCAATTATGAATTGAAAATATTACACAACTTAGATCCATGTTTAAAAGAGAATTAATCATGCCCAACTCACTGAGCGAAATTAAGATTGGGAGTACTAGAGTTTCTTTGGCTCGAGTCATCCTTGTGGGCTTTCTGGTGTGCCTAGCTATCTTCATGAGTAGACCAGGTACATGATTGACTATGCCTTTTAATCATGCTCTTCAATATGCCTTTGATGGCAAGGGCTAGTTGCTCCCTAGCTTTACAAAAGAAGAGGGCATACCAGAGGCCCGGAAGATAGAGTAACACCTATCCCTCAAAATTTAAGATATATATAATTCGGCAGCCATGGATGTAACATTCATCGAGGAGGGTAGCTACCACTATGACAACATATGGATCACTTCATCTTCATGCTATTGTAAATTATGACATGCTTTAGAAGAAAAGATTATGATTTTTATCAGAATCAACCCACCCCATGCAACCTGATTGTAATTATTTTCTTGCTAGCCTTCAATGCCTTAATGAAGTGATCTTCAGCCCTCGTATCACCCTTGACAATGTACTGCCTAGTTCGTCCTCCTCTTTCCAACACTTACTATCTATATGTGAGGGGTCACAGCCTTTCAGTTGCATGAGGGAAGTGATATGTTGTCTCAGGCGGTGATCTACTACTGTTACAAACCCAAAAACCCTTTCTGTCATAGAGGCTAGATTTCCACCTTCTTGCTACCTATAAACATTAATTCACTATCTCATTGCTACCATAGTCAACTCCAAACCAGACCTTGCTTGACTCAAAACACCAGACCATACCTCAAGATGATTTGCTGCCACATAAAAACCTTAGGGTTGATTCCTTGCCACAAAAAATCCCTTAGAGGTAGTTTGTTGCAACAATTGATACCTCAGGGATGATCTGTTGTCATCAACAGTGCCTGAGATATATTTTGCTATCGCATAATTGCTTCATAGACATATTGCTGCCACAATTAAGCCTTAGATTTAATGTGTTACTATAGATAATGCCTTACAGATAGACCAATGCCTCCGATAATGTCTCAGCGATGGTTCGTTGCCCAGATAATGCTTCAACATAGTTTTTTTCCACATTTAATGTCTATTCGATCATTTATAGAACAACATTAAGAAGTTGGATTAAAGTGAGAGATTGTAGAAAATTAAATGAAAGTCTAGTTGGTTGAGTCTTTGCAATTATGGATTGAAAATATTACACAACTGATATCCATATTTAAAAGAGAATTAACCATGCCTAGCTCACTGAGAAAAATTAAGATTGGGAGTACTAGAGTTTCTTTAGTTGGAGTAATCCTTGTGGGCTTTTTAGTGTGGCTAGCTGTCTTCTTGAGTAGCCCAAGTACATGATTGACTATGTATTTTAATCATGCACTTCAATTTGCCTTTGATGGCAATGGCTAGATGCTACCTAGCTTTACAAAAGAAAAGGTCATACTAGAGGCCCAGAAGACAGAGTAACACCTATCCCTAAACATTTATGGTATCTGTAATTTGGCAACCATGGATATAACATCCATCGAGAAGGGTACCTGCCATTGTGACAACATGTGGATCAATTCATCTTCTTTCTATTGTAAATTATGAGATTCTTTAGAAGAATGGATTACAATTATTATGAGAATATACCTACCGCATGCAACCCGATCCTAATTATTGTCTTACTAGCCTTCAATGCCTTAATCAGGTGACCTTTAGCCCTCCTATTACCCTTGACAATTTGCTGCCTAGTTTTTCCTCCTTTTTCAAGCAATTATTATCTCTATGTGAGACAACCTTTCATTTGGGTGAGGGAAGTGATATGGTGTCTCAGGTGGTGATCTACTACTGTACAAACCCCGAAACCCTTGCTGTCACAGAGGATGGATTTCCACCTTCCTTGATGCCTATAAAGATTACTTCACTATCTCATTGCTTCCATAGTCAACTCCAAACCAGACCTTACTTGCCTCAAAACCCCAAACCATACCTCAAGATTTTTTTCTGCCACATAAAAACCTTAGGAGTGATTCGTTGCCACAAACAATACCTTAGAGGTGGTTCGCTGCTACAATTGATACCTTAGGGATGACCTCTTGTCATGAACAGTGCCTTAGAGGTATCTTGCTATCACAAAATTGCTTCATACACATATTACTGCCATAGTTAAGCCTCAAATTTAATGTGTTTCTATAGATAATGCCTTAGAGATAGGCCAATGCCTTTGATAATGTCTCAGGGATGATTCACTACCTGGATAATGCTTCAAGATAGTTTTCTGCCACAGTTAGTGTTTGTTCGATCATTTATATAACAACATTCAGAAGTTGGATTAAAGTGAGAGATTGTAGAAAATTAAATGAAACTCTAGTTGGTTGAGTCTCTGCAATTATGGATTGAAAATATTACACAAATGAGATCCATATTTAAAAGAGAATTAATCATGCCCAGTTCACTGAGCAAAATTAAGATTGGGAGTACTAAAGTTGCTTTAGCTGGAATCATCCTTGTGGGCTTTTTCGTCTGGCTAGTTGTCTTCTTAAGTAGCCCAAGTACATGATTGACTATGCCTTTTAATCATGCTCTTCAATATGCCTTTCATGGCAATAGCTAGATGCTACCTAGATTTACAAAAGAGGAGGTCATACTAGAGGCCCAAAAGACAGAGTAACACCTATCCATAAACATTTATGGTATCAGTAATTGGGCAGCCATGGATCTAACACCATTGAGAAGGGTAGCTCCCATTGTGACAACATATGGATCACTTCAACTTCTTGCTATTGTAAATTATGAGATTCTTTAGAAGAATGGATTACAATTATTATCAGAATCTACCCACCCCATGCAACTGGATCCTAATTATTGTCTTACTAGCCTTCAATGCCTTAATGAGGTGACCTTCAGCCCTCCTATCACCCTTGACAGTCTGTTGCCTAGTTCGTCCTCCTTTTTCAAGCACTTATTATCTCTATGTGAGGGGTCACAACCTTTTGTTTGGGTGAGGGAAGTGATATGCTGTCTTAGGTGGTGATCTACTACTGTACAAACCCCGAAACCCTTGTTGTCATAGAGGCTAGATTTTCACCTTTGTTCTGCCTATAAACATTACTTCACTATCTCATTGCTTCCACAGTCAACTCCAAACCAGACCTTGGTTGCCTCAAAACCCCAGACCATACCTCAAGATGATTTTCTGCCACATAAAATCCTTAGGGGTGATTCGTTGCCACAAACAATACCTTAGAGGTGGTTCGTTGCTGCAATTGATACCTCAGGGATGATCTTTTGTCATCAACAGTGCCTTAGAGGTATCTTACTATCACAAAATTGCTTCATACACATATTTCTGCCACAGTTAAGCCTCAAACTTAATGTGCTGCTATAGATAATGCCTTGGATATAGGCCAATGCCTTAGATAATGTCTCAGGGATGATTCACTGTCTAGATTGCTTCCACAGTTAGTGTCTGCTCGATCATTTGTATAACAACATTTAGAAGTTGGATTAAAGTGAGAGATTGTAGAAAATTAAATGAAAGTCTGGTTGGTTAAGTCTCTGCAATTATGCATTGAAAATATTACACAACTGAGATCCATATTTAAAAGAGAATTAATCATGCCTCACTCATTGAACGAAATTAAGATTGGTAGTACTAGGGTTGCTTTAGTTAGAGTCATCCTTGTGGGATTTTTGGTGTGGCTAGCCATCTTCTTGGGTAGCCTAGGTACATGATTGACTATGTGTTGGGTCCCTATAATACTGGTGATTAACCCATTACTATTGTATTTGTACCCCTTATTAATATTTTTATGCCCCTATTGTCCCCATATTGTTATTATTGTGCCCCATAGAATTCCTCTATTGTTATTCTTGTGGCTTTATATTATTATTGTTAGGTCGGCTAGGTTATATTGTGACTCAAACTCCTATATATAGAAAGGAGGTTTTATCATTTGAATCATCCAAGAATTTTTCATTTATGTAATGTAAAGGAGGTTGCCCCCTCAAAGAGGCTGAATTCTAAGGCGTTGTTCTATCTTTTCTATCTTTTCTTGAGCTGGTTTCATAACATTTGGTATCAGAGCTTTGGATTCTAGGGTTTCGCTGCTCCAAACAAGTAATCATGGCAGTTTCGCTATAAATTTTTTTTCTGTGACATTTCAGAAGCTAAAAAAAAACAAAATTGAGAAGACATCACACTGAATCTCAAGTCCGAATTTTAGATATTTTTGCGCTACATTTTCAGAGATATGAGCTGAGGAAATTGGTCTTTTTGCACAATCCTGAATTACATTCAAAACAGGTAAGATGGGGAGAATCGTCATAACTTTCCCTCTAAGCATCAGATTGAAAGTTCATAAGAAGGTACAGAAAGAGGACGGACTGTAGTTTCTTGTATATATCTTTCAAAGCCAAAGGTCAAAAAAGGGACACGTGGCATGTCATACAAGTTCGCTCCACTGAATTAGTCTATAATCAGGTCACTGTGGGAGATTCGACATAACTCTTCATTGGAGAATCCAATTGGGGTCAGACTGGTGGCATGGGAATGAGGACATAGAGGGCTACCACAGGACACAATTTTAGAACTGGATGATCCAAAATTATAGAGATACATCAGAGGCAATATCAAGCTCCTACAAAGTGAAAAAAGGTGTGTATATTTTTTTAAAAGTTTTCTTAAGCTTGATTTGAAAAATTATTTTGAAGGAATTCAAAGGGCACAGTGATGCATTATTATCATTAATTGATTCCCCGAAGAAAGAAAATGGAAACGCCTAGTAGGCGACCTGAAAGCTCTAGCATGACTCATGAAGAAGAGGAAGAAATGCAACATGATATATCAAAATTACGAGACCAAGTGCAACAAGTGTCACTTGCACAAAAAGGAATAGAATCTAATATGGATTGTTTAAAGAAAGGTGTAGAAGCTAAGATGAATGACGTGGAAGCTAAGATGGATGATTTGAAGATAGATTTGAAGACAAACATGGAAGAATTGAAGATAAATATGAATAAGTTGCTACAAGAAAGGGTCACTAAGGGTGAAAGGGTAGTCAGGGAAACTCATGGTGAGAACAAAAAAATGCTAATCATGATTCCATAGACTCTAATATTGGATTGAAGACCCACCATATTCGAAAAATCGATATGAGGAAGTTTGATGGCAAGGATCCCACAACATGGATATTACAGATGGAGCAATTTTTTGATCTCAATAATGTGCAAAACACACAAAAGATACGTATGGCAACTTTATATTTGGAACCAAATCAGAATCGATAGCACATTATGAGGATACAAAAAAGAAACACTTTTTTTATCCAATATATAAGTCTCAAACAAAAGGGTTCAATGATGGAGCACATCGAGGAGTTACAAAAATTGAACATAAGGGTAAAAGATATTCCAAAGGAGCATAGGATTGATGTGTTCATAGGGTATTTAAAGGATAATATCCAACATGATTTTCACCTTTGGGAACCTGATTCATTAGAGAAGGAATTCAGGTTAGCAAGAAAAATGGAAAGCAAAATTATGGCAACCAGGAAGCATACTACTCACATCTATTAAGACGGAAGTGATGTTGCCACTAGTCTTCCACATCCTATAAGGTTGAAACCACAACAATTGGAAGAAAAAAGAGCAAAAGGGCTTTGTTACAATTGTGATAGAAAGTACACTAAAGGTCATAAGTGTGCTGAGAAGAAATTATTCTACATAGATTGTGAAGAGGAAGAAGAAAAGGATTAAGAAACGTCAAAATAAGAGGATATACTCGAGGAACAAAGCCTAGATGAAGAAAAAATGAATCCGACCATATCTTGTAATGCATTGGTGGGAATTACCACTTCTCAAACCATCAAGATAGAAGGACAAATCAAGAAGAAAAAGGTAATAGTGTTGATTGATTCAAGAAGTACTCACAATTTTATTCATTGTAAGGTAGCAAAAGAATTGAATTGCATCTTATATCCAACAACAGAGTGTCAAGTGATGGTTGCAAATGGAGGAACAATAAATTGCTCTGGAAAGTGCCATAATATCAAGCTATCCATGGGAGAATATGTATTGACTAGCCCAACACTTTCCATTCTAATGGGAGGTGCTAATGTTGTATTAGGAGTCCAATGGCTACAATCCTTGGGTACAATAGCTTTTAATTTTCAAGAACTTTTCATGAAATTTCTATGGAAGGAAAGGAAGTTGTATTAAGGGGTATTGCAGGGAAACCAGGAAAGATAATATGCTCTAATGGTATGACAAAGCTTCTAAAAAAGGAACAAAAATGTGTAATTGCACAATTATGTTCGCTAGATGTTTCCACATTGGAATCATCTATTTCTCCAAATCTCAAAATAGTCTTGGACAATAATTACAAGGTATTTGAGACTCCCAAAGGTCTCCCACCTATTTGTGATCATGATCATGCTATTCATCTGACTCCAGGAAGTGTTCCTCCAAACATCAGGCTGTACAGATATCCCTGTGCCCAAAAGAGTGAAATTGAATGTATGGTTGCAAAAATGCTAGAGGCTGGTATAATTAAACCAAGTCAAAGTTATTTCTCTACACCAGTAGTATTAGTGCACAATAAGGATGGATCATGTCGCATGTTTCCAAATTATAGGGAGCTCAACAAGCTCACTATTAAAGATAAGTTTCCCATTCCTATCATTGATGAATTACTGGATGAATTGCATGGATCAATTTACTTCACCAATTTGGATCTTCGTTCAGGATATCATCAAACCAGAATGAAGAGTGAAGACATTCCGAAAACAACATTTAGAGCTCATGAGGGTCATTATGAATTTTTGGTCATGCCTTTTGGCCTTACCAATGCACCCTCAACATTTCAAGGTTTGATGAATTCAATTTTCAAACCATTTCTTAGGAAATTCGTGTTAGTATTCTTTGAAGATATACTAATCTACAACAAGTCTTGGAAGGATCATCATGAACATGTTGACAGGGTGCTACAACTATTGGAGGAAAAACAATTATATGCAAAAGGATCCAAATGTTTCTTTGGAGTACAAGAAGTGGAATATCTGGGTCATATTGTATCTCATGAAGGATTTAAGTTAGACCGTAGTGAAATTAAAGACATTAAGGAATGGAGAATCCCCACATCCATAAAGCATCTACGAGAATTTCTTGGGTTGATAGGGTATTATCGCAAGTTTGTTAAGAAGTATGGGAGAATAGCAGTACCTCTAACAACACTATTTAAGAAAGATGCATTTTCATGGATTCCAGAAGCAGCAAAGGCCTTCGGACATCTTAAAGAGGTAATGTGCCAATCACCTATCTTAGCTACACCAGACTTCACAAAAACCTTTATTGTGGAATGTGATGCTTCAGGAAATGGAATCAGTGTTGTTTTAATGCAAGATGAAAGACCCATTGCCTTTGAAAGTCACCCAATCAAGGGAATCATGCTATTTATGAGAAGGAAATGTTGGCAATACTCCATGCACTTAAGAAATTGGCAACCCTACCTAATGGGAATACACTTCAAGGTAAAAGTGGATCATGATAGCCTTAAATACTTTTTAGAACAAATATTATCCTCTAAAGAGCAACAAAAATGGGTCACAAAGATGTTGGGTTATGACTTTGAAATCATCTACAAAAAAGGGAATCAAAATGTGGTGATAGATGCACTCTCAAGAAAGGATGAGGATGTGGAAGCATTGTTGTGCGCTATTTCTATTATCCAACTAGATTGGATAAATGAAGCAATGGAGGAATGGAAGAATGATGAAGAAGTGTGGGCACTTATTCGAAAGTTACAACAAGATTCCAGTATGTCGGATACATTTAGCTGGAAAAATGATTCGTTATGGTACAAAGATCGCTTATACCTCTATAAGAATTCCGAGCTAAAACAAAAGATTCTTATGGAATTACACACTTCTCCCTTCGAAGGGCACTCCAGATTTTTAAAACTTACGATAGGGTTAGGAAGGAATTTTTTTGGGAGGGCCTTAAATCAGATATTCAAAAGTTTGTGGCGGAATGCTTAGTTTTCCAACAAGATAAAGTTGAAACAATTAAGACACTAGGTCTATTACAGCCTTTATCCATTCCAAGCCAACGTTGGGAGGAGGTTTCAATGGATTTTATCACAGGTTTACCCAAGTCCGAGGGAAAAAGTGTCATCATGGTGGTAGTTGACATACTTACCAAGTATGCACACTTTTGTGCATTATCACATCCATTTAAAGCTAGTACAGTTTCTAGTGCATTTATGGAAACAATTCAAAAGCTACATGGAAACCCAAAGATTATTGTAAGTGACAGAGATCCCATTTTCATTGGAAATTTTTGGACAGAATTATTTTCTTATATTGGTACTCAGTTAGCTCATAGCTCATCTTATCATCCTCAATCTAATGGGAAAACTAAGATAGTAAACAAATGTTTGGAAGGATATCTTCGTTGCTTTGTATCTGATAAACAGACACAATGGGTCAATGGCTGAATGGTGGTATAACACTTCCTTCCATACAGCAACAAAAATGACCCCATTTATGGCACTTTATGGGTATCAGCCACCATCCATCACATCATATTTAAGAGAAAATTCTAAGGTTCAAGTAGTGGAACATCACATCGAACGTCAACAAGTCCTCCAACTCTTAAAGGATAACCTCGTGTTGGCACAGAATAGAATGAAATAACAGGTATATCAACATCGCATCGAAAGAAGTTTTGATGTAGGTGATTGTCTATTCTTAAGGCTAAAACCATATAAGAAAATGTCCCTCAAGCAAGCTAAGAATCATAATAAATTATCACCAAAGTATTATGGTTCATACAAGGTGTTGCAAAAGATTGGTACTATGGCATACAAGTAGAGCTTACTGCAGCTTCCTGATTGCACCCAGTTTTCCATGTTTCATGTTTAAAGAAGGTTATAGCCAATAAGCTCCTAGTTCAAACAATATTACTAGAACTCGATGAGGACGGAAAAATTATACTGGAACCAGAAGCAGTCATAGAAACAAGAACTCGACAGCTACGGAATCGATCAATTTGAGAGTATCTTATCAAGTGGAAGAACTTATCTGCTGAAGATTCCACATGGGAGGATGAGAATGTTATACAGAAGCATCTATAACTACTCAAGCATTGAGGACAACACTTTTTTGAAGTAGAGGGGCATGTTTGGTCCCTATAATACTAGTGATTACCCCATTACTATTGTAGTTGTACACCTTATTAATATTGTTACTCCCCTATTGTCTCCATATTGTTATTACTGTGTCCCATAGAATTCCTCTATTGTTATTTTTGTGGCTTTATATTATTATTGTTAGGTCGGTTGGGTTATATTGTGACTCCTTAGACTCCTATATATAGAAAGGAGGTTTTATCATTTGAATCATCCAAGAATTGTTCATTTATGTAATGTAAAGGAGGTTGCCCCCTGGAAGAGGCTCAATTCTAAGGCGTTGATCTATCTTTTCTATCTTTTCTGGAGCTGGTTTCATAACACTATGCCTTTTAGTGATGCTCTTTAATATGCCTTTGATGGCAAGGGCTAGATGCTCCCTAGTTTTACAAAATAAGAGGGAAAACTAGAGGCCCGGAAGATAGAGTAACACCTATCCCTCAACATTTATGATATCTGTAATTGGGCAGCCATGGATGTAACATTCATCGAGAAGGGTAGCTACCACTGTGACAACATATGGATCACTTCATCCTCTTGCTATTTTAAATTATGAGATGCTTTAGAAGAATGGATTTTATTATCACAATCAACCCACCCCATGCAAACCGATCCTAATTATTGTCTTACTAGCATTCAATGCTTTAATGAGGTGACCTTCAGCCCTCTTATCACCCTTAATATTCTACTACCTAGTTCTTCCTCCTCTTTCCAACACTTACTATCTCTATGTGAGAGGTCACAGCCATTCGGTTGCATTAGGGAAGTGATATGTTGTCTCAGGCGGTATTCTACTATTGTTGCAAACCCAAAAACCCTTGCTGTCACAGAGGATGGATTTCCACCTTCCTTGATGCCTATAAACATTACTTCACTATCTCATTGTTGCCACAGTCAACTCCAAACGAGACCTTACTTTCCTCAAAACCCTAAACTGTAACTCAAGATGATTTGCTGCCACATAAAAACCTTAGGGGTGATTCGTTGCCATAAACAATCCCTTAGATATGGTTCTCTACCATAATTGATACCTCAGGGATGATCTGTTGTCATCAACAATGCCTTACAGGTATCTTGCTATCTCAGAATTTCTTCATACACATATTCCTGTCATAGTTAAGCCTCAGATTTAATGTGCTGCTATAGATAATGCCTTAGAGATACGCCAATGACTCACATTATGTCTCAGGGATGATTCACTGCCAAGATAATGCATCAAGATAGTTTTCTGCCATAGTTAGTGTCTATTAGATCATTTATATAACAACATTCAAAAGTTGGATTAAAGTGAGAGATTGTAGAAAATTAAATGAAAGTCTGGTTGGTTAACTCTCTATAATTATGGATTGAAAGTATTACACAACTAAGATCCATATTTAAAAGAGAATTAATCATGCCTAGCCCACTTACCAAAATTAAGATTGGGAGTAATAGAGTTGCTTTAGCTGGAGTCATCCTTGTGGGCTTTTTGGTGTGGCTAGCTGTCTCCTTTAGTAGCCCAGGTACATGATTGATTATGCCTTTTAATCATGCTCTTCTATATGCCTTTTATGTCAAGGGCTTGTTGCTCCCTAGTTTTACAAAAGAAGAGGGCATACAAGAGGCCCAAAAGACAAAGTAATACCTATCCCTCAACATTTATGATATCTGTAATTGGGCAGCCATGGATGTAACATCCATTGAGAAGGGTAGCTGCCACTGTGATAACATATGGATCACTTCATCTTGTTGCTACTGTAAATTATGAGATGCTTTAGAAGAAGGGATTACCATTATTATCAGAATCTACCAAACCCTTGCAACCCAATGCTAATTATTGTCTTACTAGCCTTCAATGCCTTAATGAGGTGACATTCAGCACTAGTATCACCCTTGACAGGCTGTTGCCTAGTTTGTCCTCCTGTTCCAAGCATTTACTATCTCTATATGAGGGAAGTGATAGGTTGTCTCAGATGGTGACCTACTACTGTTACAAACCCAGAAACCCTTACTGTCTCAGAGGATGGATTTCCACCTTTCTTGCTGGCTATAAACGCTACTTCACTATCTCATTACTTCCACAGTCAACTCCAAACCAGACCTTGCTTGCCTCAAAACCCTAGACCACACCTCAAGATGATTTGTTGCCACATAAAAACTTTAGGGGTGATTCGTTGCCACAAACAATCCCTTAGAGGTGGCTCACTATGGCAATTGATACCTCAGGGATGATCGGTTGTCATCAACAGTGCTTCAGAGGTATCTTGCTATCTCAAAATTGCTTCATACACATATTGTTGGCATAGTTAAGACTTAGATTTAATGTGCTGCTGTAGATAATGCCTTAGAGATAGGAAAATGCCTCTGATAATGTTTCAGGGATGATTGACTGCGCAGATAATGCCTCAAGATAGTTTACTGCCACAGTTAGTGTCTATTCGATTATTTATATAACAACATTCAAAGGTTGGATTAAAGTGAGAGATTGTAGAAACTTAAATGAAAGTTTGGTTGGTTGAGTTTCTGCAATTATGCATTGAAAATATAACACAACTAAGATCCATATTTAAAAGAGAATTAATCATGCGCAGCTCACTAAGGGAAATTAAGATTAGGAGTACTAGAGTTGCTTTAGTTGGAGTCGTCCTTGTGGGATTTTTTGGTGTGGTTAGCTGTCTTCTCGAGTAGCCTAGGTACATGATTGACTATGCCTTTTAGTCATGCTCTTCAATATGCCTTTGATGGCAATGGCTAGATGCTCCATAGTTTTACAAAAGAAGAGGGCATACTAGAGGCCCGAAAGACAGAGTAACCCCTATCCGTCAACATTTATGATATCTATAATTTAACAGCCATGAATGAAACATCCATCGAGAAAGGTAGCTAACACTATGACAACATATGGATCGTTTAATCTTCTTGCTATTGTAAATTATGACATGCTTTAGAAGAAAGGATTACGATTATTATCAGAATCAACCCACCCCATGCAACCCGATCCTAATTATTGTCTTACTGGCATTGAATGCTTTAATGAGGTGACCTTCAGCCCTCCTATCACCCTTGATAGTCTACTGCCTAGTTTTTCCTCCTCTTTCCAGCACTTACTATCTCTATGTGAGAGGCCAGACTTTCGGTTGCGTGAGGGAAGTGATATGCTGTCTCGGGCAGTGATCTACTACTATTACAAACTAGAAAAACCTTGGTGTCACAGAGGATGAATTTCCACTTTTTTTGATGCCTATAAACATTACTTCACTATCTCATTGCTACCATAGTCAACTCCAAACTAGAACTTACTTTCCTCAAAACCCCAGACCATACCTCAAGATGATTTGCTACCACATAAAAACCTGAGGGGTGATTCGTTTCCACAAATAATTGTTTAGAGCTAGTTTGCTATGATAATTGATACCTGAGGGATGATATGTTGTCATCAACATTGCTTTAGAGGTATCTTGCTATCTCAAAATTGCTTCATAGACATATTGCTCCCACAGTTAAGCCTCATATTCCATGTGATGCTATAGATAATGCCTTAGAGATAGGCCAATGCGTCAGATAATTTGTCAAGGGTGATTCACTGCCCAGATAATGCCTCAAGATAGTTTGTTGCCACAGTTAGTGTCTATTCAATCATTTATATAATAGCATTTAGAAGTTGGATTAAAGTGAGAGATTGTAGAAAATGAAATGAAAGTTTGGTTGGTTGACTCTCTACAATTATGGATAGAAAATATTACACAAGTGAGATCCATATTTAAAAGAGAATTAATCATGCCCAGCTCACTTAGCGAAATTAAGATTGAGAGTACTAGAGTTGCTTTAGCTGGAGTCATCCTTGTGGGCTTTTTGGTGTGGCTAGCTTTCTTCTTGAGTAGCCCAACTATATGATTGACTATGCCTTTTAATCATGCTCTTCAATATGCCTTTGATGGCAAGGGCCCAATGCTCCCTAGTTTTACAAAAGAAGAGGGCATACTAGAGGCCCGGAAGATAGAGTAACACCTATCCCTCAACATTTATGATATCTGTAATTAGGAAGCCATGAATGTAACATCCATTAAGAAGGGTAGCTACCACTACGATAACATATGGATCACTGCATCTTCTTGCTATTGTAAATTATGAGATGCTTTAGAAGAAGGGATTACGATTATTATCAGAACCTACCAAACCCATGCAGCCCAATCCTAATTATTGTCTTACTAGCCTTCAATGCCTTAATGAGGTGACCTTCAGCCCTCTTATCACCCTTGACAGTCTGTTGCCTAGTTCCTCCTCCTCTTTCCAGCACTTACTATCTCTATGTGAGCGGTCACAGCCTTTCGATTGTGTCAGGGAAGTGATATGTTTTCTGAGGCGGTGATTTACTACTATTACAAACCTAGAAACCCTTTTATCACAGAGGATGGATTTCCACCTTCCTTGCTACCTATAAACACTACTTCACTCTCTCATTGCTACCACAGTCAACTCCAAACTAGAAATTGCTTGCCTCAAAACACCAAACCATACCTTAAGATGATTTTCTGCCACATAAAAACCTTAGGGGTAATTCGTTGCCACAAACATTCCCTTAGAGGTGGTTTGCTGCGACAATTGATAGCTCAACGATGATCTATTATCATCAATAGTGCCTCAGAGGTATCTTGCTAGCTCATAATTACTTCATACACATATTGCTGCCAGAGTTAAGCCTCAGATTTAATGTGCTTCTATAGATAATTCCTTACAGATAGGCCAATGCCTCAGATAATATCTCAAGGATGATTCGTTGCCCTGATAATGCCTCAAGATAGTTTTCTACCACAGTTAGTGTCTATTCAATAATTTATATAACAACATTCAGAGGTTGGATTGAAGTGAGAGATTGTAGAAAATTAAATGAAAGTCTGGTTGGTTGAGTCTCTACAATTATTGCTTGAAAATATTACACAACTGAGATCCATATTTAAATGAGAATTAATCATGCCTAGCTCACTGAGTGAAATTAACATTCGGAGTACTAGAGTTGCTTTAGCTGGAGGCATCCTTATGGGATTTTTGGTGTGGCTAGCTATCTTCTTGAGTAGCCCAGGTACATGATTGACTATGTCTTTCAATCATGCTCTTCAATATGCCTTTGATGGCAAGAGGTAGATGATCCCTAGTTTCATAAAAGAAGAGGCCATACTAGAGGCGCAAAAGAAATATTAACAACTATCCCTCAACATTTATGATATCTGTAATTGGGCAACCATGGATGTAACATCCATCAAGGAGGGTAGCTGCCACTATGACAACATATGGATCACTTCATCTTCTTGCTATTGTAAATTATGAGATGCTTTAGAAGAAGGGATTACAATTATTATCATAATCAACCCACCCCATGCAACATGATCCTAATTATTGTCTTACTAGCCTTTAGTGCCTTAATTAGGTGACCTTCAGCCCTACTATCACCCTTCACAATCTACTGCCTAGTTTGTCCTCCTCTTTCCAGCACTTACTATCTCTATTTGAGGGTTCACAAACTTTCAGTTGCATGAGGGAAGTGACATGCTATCTCAGGAGGTGATCTACTACTGTTACAAACATAGAAACCCTTGTTGTCAGAGAGGATGGATTTCCACCTTGCTTGCTACATATAAACATTACTTCACTATCTGATTGTTGCCACAGTCAACTCCAAACTAGACCTTACTTGCCTCAAAACCCTAGACCATACCTCAAGATGATTTTCTGCCACATGAAAACCTTAGGGGTGACTCGTTGCCACAAATAATCTGTTAGAGGTGGTTCTCTGCCACAATTGATATCTCATGGATGAGCTGTTATCATCAACAATGCCTCAAAGGTATCTTGCTATCTCAGAATTGCTTCATAAACATATTTTTGCCACAGTTAAGCCTTAGATTTAATGTACTCCTATAGATAATTTCTTAGAGATAGGCCAATGCCTCGAGTAATGTCTCGAGGATGATACCCTTCCCAGATAATGCCTGAAGATAGTTTTCTACCAAAGTTAGTGTCTATTTGATCATTTACATAACAACATTCAGAAGTTGGATTAAAGTGAGAGATTGTAGAAAATTAAATGAAAGTCTGGTTGGTTGAATCTATACAATTATGGATTGTAAATATTACACAACTAAGATCCATATTTAAAAGAGAATTAATCATGCCTAGCTCGCTTAGCGAAATTAAGATTGGGAGTACTAGAGTTGCTTTAGTTGGAGTCATCCTTGTGGGCATTTTGGTGTGGCTAGCTATCTTCTTGAGTAGCCTAGGTACATGACTGACTATGCCTTTTAGTCATACTGTTCAATATGCCTTTGATGGAAAGGGCTAGATGGTCCCTAGTTTTACAAAAGAAGAGGGCATACTCGAGGCCCGGAAGACAGAGTAATGCCTCAAGATAGTTTACTGCCACAGCTAGTGTCTATTCAATAATTTATATAATAGCATTTAGAAGTTGGATTAAAGTGAGAGATTGTAGAAAATCAAATGAAAGTCTGGTTGGTTAACTCTCTATAATTATGGATTGAAAATATTACACAACTGAGATCCATATCTAAAATAGAATTAATCATGCCCGTCTCACTTAGCAAAATTAATATTGGGAGTACTAGAGTTGCTTTAGCTGGAGTCATCCTTGTGTGCATTTTCATGTGGCTAGCTGTCTTCTTGAGTAGCCCAGGTACATGGTTGACTATGCCTTTTAATCGTGCTCTTCAACATGCCTTTGATGGAAAGGGCTCGATGCTCCCTAGTTTTACAAAAGAAGAGGGCATACTAGAGGCCTGGAGGACAGAGTAACACCTACCCCTCAACATTTATGATATCTGTAATTGGGCAACAATGGATGTAACATCCATTGAGAAGGGTAGTTGCCACTATGCTAACCTATGGATCACTCCATCATCTTGCTATTATAAATTATGAGATGCTTTAGAAGTAGAGATTACGATTATTATCAAAATCTACCCAACCTGTGTAACTCGATCCTAATTATTGACTTACTAGCCTTCAATGCCTTAATGAGGTGACCTTTAGCCCTCCTATCACCCTTGATATTCTGCTACCTAGTTCATCCTTCTCTTTCAAGCACTTACTATCTCCATGTGAGTTTTCACAGCCTTTTAATTGGGTGAGGGAAATTACATGCTATCTAAGGCAGTGATATACTACTGTTACAAACCGAGAAACCCTTGCTATCACAGAGGATGGATTTCCACCTTCCTTGTTGCCTATAAATATTACTTCACTATCTCATTGCTCCCAAAGTCAACTCCAAACCAGACCTTGCTTTCCTGAAAACCCTAGACCATACCTCAAGCTGATTTGTTGCTACATAAAAACCTTAGGGGTGATTTGTTGCCACAAACAATCCCTTAGAGGTGGTTTGATGCCGTAATTGATACCTCAGATATGATTTGTTTTCATCAATAGTGCCTTAGAGGTATCTTGCTATCTCAAAATTGCTTCATACACATATTGTTGCCATAGTTAAGCCTCAGATTTAATGTGGTGCTATATATAATGACTTAGAGATAGGCGAATGCCTCAAATAATGTGTTAGGGATTATTCGCTTCCCAGATAATGCCTCAAGATAGTTTGTTGCCACAGCTAGTGTTTGTTTCATCATTTCTATAACAACATTCAGAAGTTGGATTAAGGTGAGAGATTGTAGAAAATTAAATGAAAGTGTGGTTGGTTGACTCTCTACAATTATGGATTGAAAATATTACACAACTGAGATCCATATTTAAAAGAGAATTAATCATGCCCAACTCACTGAGCGAAATTAATATTGGGAGTACTAGAGTTGCTTTAACTAGAGTGATCCTTGTGGGCCTTTTGGTGTGGCTTGTTGTCCTCTTAAGTAGCCCAAGTACATGATTGACTATGCCTTTTAATCATGCTCTTCAATATGCCTTTCATGGAAAGGGCTAGATGATCACTAGTTTTACAAAAGAGTAGGGCATACCAGAGGCCCGGAAGACAGAGTAGCACCTGTCCCTCAACATTTATGATATCTATAATTGGGCAGCCATGGATGTAACATCCATCGAGAAGAGTAGTTGCCACTGTGACAACATACAGATCACTTCATCTTCTTGCTATTGTAAATTATGAGATGCTTTAGAAGAAGGGATTACGATTATTGTCGGAATCATCCCACCCCATGCAACCCCATCCTAATTATTGCCTTACTAGCTTTCAATGCCTTAATGTGGTGACCTTCAGCACTCCCATCACCCATGACGATTTGCTACCTAGATTGTCCTCCTCTTTCTTGCATTCACTCTATCTATGTGAGCAGTCACAACCTTTCGGTTGCATGAGGGAAGTGATATGCTATATCAGATGGTGATCTACTACTGTTACAAAACCAAGAACCCTTGCTGTCATAGAGGATGAATTTCCACCTTCCTTGCTGCCTATAAACATTACTTCACTATCTCATTGCTGCCACAGTCAACTCTAAACCAAACCTTGCTTGCCTCAAAACCACAGACCATACCTCAAGATGATTTTTTGCCACATAAAAACCTTGGGGGTGATTCATTGCCATAAACAATCCCTTAGAGGTGTTTCTCTCCCATAATTGATACCTCAGGGATGATCTGTTGTCATCAACAGTCTCTCAGAGGTATCTTTCTATCTTAGAATTGCTTCATACACACATTACTACCACAATTAAGCCTCATATTTAATGTGTCTCTATAGATAATGCCTTAGAGATAGGTCAATGTCTCAAATAATGTCTTGGGGATGATTCGGTAGCCAGATAATGCCTCAAGTTAGTTTGTTGTGACAGCTAGTGTTTGTTCGATCATTTATATAACAACATTCAGAAGTTGGATTAAAGTGAGAGATTGTAGAAAATTAAATGAAAGTCTGGTTGGTTGACTCTCTGCAATTATCCATTGAAAATATTACACAAATGATATCCATATTTAAAAGAGAATTAATCATTCCCAGCTCACTGATCGAAATTAAGATTGGGAGTACTAGAGTTGCTTTAGTTGGAGTCGTCCTTGTGGTCTTTTTGGTGTGGCTAGTTGTCTTCTTGAGTAGCCTAGGTACATGATTTACTATGCCTTTTAATCATGCTCTTCAATATGCCTTTGATGGCAAGGTCTAGATTCTCCCTAGTTTTCCAAAAGAAGAGGGCATACTAGAGGCCTGAAATATAGAGTAACACCTATCCCTCAACATTTATGCCATCTGTAATTTGGCAGCCATGGATGTAACATCCATCGAGAAGGTTAGTTGCTACTGTCACAACATATGGATCACTTCATCTTCTTTCTATTGTAAATTATGGGATTCTTTAAAAGAATGGATTATGATTATTATCAGAATCAACCAACCCCATGCAACCCGTTCCTAAATATTGACTTACTAGCCCTCAATAACTTAGTGAGGTGACATTTAGCGCTCTGATCACCCTTGACAATCTCTTGCCTACTTCGTGCTCCTCTTTCGAGCACTTACTATGTCTATTTGAGGGGTCACAACCTTTCGGTTGTGTGAGGGAAGTGATATGTTGTCTCAGGCAATGATCTAGTACTCTTACAAGCTCAGAAACCCTTGCGGTCACAGAGGATGGATTTCCACCTCCCTTGCTATGTATCAACATTACATTGCTATCTCATTGCTACCAGAGTCAATCCACACCAGACCTTTCTTGCCTCAAAACCCCAGCCCATACTTGAAAATGATTTGCTGCCTCATAAAAACCTTAGGGGTGATTTGTTGCCACAAAAAATCCCTTAGAGGTGGTTCACTGCCACAATTGATACCTCAAGGATGATATGTTGTCATCAACAATCACATAGAGGTATCTTGCTATCTCAGAATTGCTTCATACACATATTGCTGCCATAGTTAAGCCTCAGATTTAATGTGCTCCTATAGATAATGCCTTAGAGATAGGCCAATGCCTCTGATAATGTGTCAGGGGATGATTCAATGCCGAGATAATGCCTCAAGATAGTTTTCTACCATAGTTAGTGTATGTTAGATCATTTATATAACAACATTCAGAAGTTGGATTAAAGTGAGAGATTGTAGAAAATTAAATGAAAGTCTGGTTGGTTGACTCTCTGCAATTACAGATTGAAAATATTACACAACTAAGATCTATATTCAAAAGAGAATTAATCATGCCCACCTCACTGAGCGAAATTAAGATTTGGAGTACTAGAGTTTCTTTAGTTGTGTCATCCTTGTCGGCTTTTTGTTGTGGCTAGTTGTCTTCTTGACTAGCCCAGGTGCATGACTGACTATGCCTTTTAATCATGCTCTTCAATATGCCTTTGATGGCAAGGGCTAGATGCTCACTAGTTCTATAAAAGAAGACGACATACTAGAGGCCCAAAAGACAGAGTAACACCTATCCCTCAACATTTATGATATCTTTAATTGGGCAACCATGGATGTAACATCCATAGAGAAGGGTAGCTGCCACTATGATAACATATGGATCACTTCATCTTCTTGATATTGTAAATTATGAGATGCTTGAGAAGAAGGGATTACAATTATTATCATAATCAACACACCCCATGTAACCTGATCCTAATTATTGGCTTACTAGCCTTCAATGCCTTAATGAGGTGACCTTCAGCCTTTCTATCACCCTTGACAGTCTGTTGCCTAGTTTTTCCTCCTCTTTCTAGCACTTACTATCTCTCTGTGAGGGGTCACAAGCATTCGGTTGCGTGAGGGAAGTGATAGGATGTCTCAGGCGATGATCTACTACTGTTACAGACCCAGAAACCCTTACTGTCGTATAGGATGGATTTCCACCTTCCTTGCTACCTATAAACCTTACTTCACTATCTCATTGCTGCCACAGTCAACTCCCAACCAAAGCTTGCTTGCCTCAAAACCCTAGACCATACCTCAAGCTAATTTGTTGCCACATAAAAACCTTAGGGGTGATTCATTGCCACAAACAATCCCTTAGAGGTGGTTCAATACCTTAATTGATACCTCAGGGATGATTTGTTGTCATCAACAGTGCCTCAAAGGTATCTTGCTATCTCGTAATTTCTTCATACACATATTGTTGCCACAATTAAGCCTCAGATTTAATGTGGTGCTATAGGTAATGCCTTAGAGATAGTCAAATGCCTTAGATAACGTCTCGTAGATGATTCACTGCCCAGATAATGCCTCGAGATAGTTTTCTCCCATAGTTAGTGTCTGTTTGATCATTTATATAATAACATTTAGAAGTTGGATTAAAGTTAGAGACTATACAAAATTAAATGAAAGTGTGGGTGGTTGACTCTGCAATTATGGATTGAAAATATTACACAATTGAGATCCATATTTAAAAGAAAATTAACCATGCGCAACTCACTGAGTGAAATTAAGATTGGGAGTACTAGAGTTGCTTTAGCTGGAGTCATCCTTGTGGGCTTTTTGGTCTGGCTAGTTGTCTTCCTGAGTAGCCCAGGTACATGATTGGCTATGCCTTTTAATCATGCTCTTCAATATTCCTTTGATGGCAAGGGCTAGATGCTCCCTAGTTTTACAAAAGAAGAGGGCATACTAGGGGCCTAGAAGACAGAGGAACACCTATCCCTCAACATTTATGATATCTATAATTGGGCAGCCATGGATGTAACATCCATCGAGAAGGTTAGCTGCCACTGTGACAACATATGGATCACTTCATCTTCTTGTTATTATAAATTATGAGATTCTTTAGAAGAAGGGATTATGATTATTATCGAAATCAACCCACCCTATTCAACCCAATCCATCCCAACCCACTATGAATTCACACTAGTGAAACCAACGATGCTCCATAGATGGTGCTCAAAAAGTAAATAGTGTTCCTAACAAACAAGCATCATTTTGTATATAGAATATTTAAATAAATTATCACCAGTTTATATTAAACTGTGAAATCAACATTTCAAAAGCAATGCATATTAATCATATTAAGCATGCATGGAAACTACTAATTGAAGTCCAAAGAATTATTATGGTAGATGAAGCGATATGTTGTGCTGCCTTAGAAGAGCGCCAATATGCAATAAAGAACCCTGAAATATGCTTGGAAAATGAAAAGACATAAAATAATATAGAGTACTTTTTGCAGAGAGGGTATAAAAACGCATGATTTATTTTTAACCCTCCAATATAGTTAACCAAAGATGGAATAAGTGAATTCAAATGATTGCCAATGAAGTGAATGCCCATGAGCTCTAGTTTCATCAATTCATGAGTAAATGTTGGTGTGGGGTTAAACCAATCCACAGGTCAAGCCTTTGTGAACCATGCCGAGTTGTTTTGTATAACATATGAAGGTTTCACAACCTCTATGGTAGGTTAGGATCAGACATGGATGCATAGGTTACAAATTTATCTCATGACCCAACCCATAATTCCAATTTCATGCCTCATACTTCTCAAAGAACCAAGCTAAAAATATCATGGCTTGGTATTATACCTATGCGCAGATTTCTGGAGATTTGAGATGTTGAGAGGAGAATCAATGATATTTCCATAACACCTTCCAGAACCTATTTCATGCTAATGAATTAAATTCTACTAGTCTGCCAAGCACATGATCACATATCCAAGCAAAAGATCATTCCAGTGCATCTCCTAGAATGGTAGATATCCAGTGACACAATGTGTCCATTTATTGTATAGAAGTTGAAATATATAACAATGAGCCAATGGGGCATGCATTTTCATAAAAGGATGACCTCATTTCTCAAAACACACCCAAGGGAACTAGGATTGTTACAATGTTGTATATTGGGTTAGGGTGCAACACTATCATGTTATAAGACACAATTGCACATAAAAGGTTATACTCCATTATTAATTTAAATTGTGATGCAAATTTAGAAATAATGATTGAATTTTTTGCATTACAACACTAAAAAGAAAATATAATTGAGTGAAAAAAGTGGAAGAAACATGACAAGAAAAACCCAATATGGTATGATGTCCTCTTGAAGAAACCACCCATGTCAATTGTGAGGAATATCAAGAGAGGATGAATGTAGAAAAACCCCTAAATCTTGCAAAAATGACAAGGATCCTAAAGTAGAAACACTCCTAACTCTTGCAGAAATAGTGAGGATCCTAAAAGAAATACTATAAAGCTACATGGTAGATAATGAAAGGATAACCCAAGAGCGAGAAAGACAATTAGAATTGAATGCATTGTTGCTAGAAAATCTATCTAAAATTTAGAAGCAATTGCAAAGATAAAGATTCGTTGAGAGGTTAAAAAACACATATTATCTACAGAGAAAATGAGGAAAATCGCCTCCATAAAAATACACCATGTTAAAAGGATATATACGTCTAGTAACAAATCATTATTTGATTCTTCTAAGGTTGGCATAGTCAATTCATATGAGCTTCTTGGAAATGGTTCCAAGAGTGAATTACATAAGGAAAATAAAAATAAGCATTCTTGAACTATGTTGCATGTATGTTTCAAAAATGCCAGGCCACCCACCTTCTATGGTGAATAAAGAAATGCAAAAAGACAAATGTTTGATTAATTATATTAAAGAAACACTTTCTTGTTTATGAACATTACAGGAATATGAATTCGATAGTGAAAACACTGCACATAACTAGAAGGGCTTCCACACAGTGGGAAGACACATCATAAAATGAATTTGTGAGAGGAATATCACTTGGAAGAAATTTCCTATAAGTTTTGGAATTACTATCACTATGTGCCATATATTAGGGATGAGAAAGTGAAAATTAAACATTTTCTCAATGAACTACCTCAATCCTACCAAGATCAGATAAAATTTGATGAGTTCAAGGTTATAGATGATACAAAAAAATGTACAAGTACTATTATCAATAATATAGGAGTAAAACATATTTGTGTAAGCCATGGAATAAGAAATAAAAAACTTCCTTGAAGGAGAATAGATTCAAATCACAATAATGCAAGACTTTAGGAAAGGGTACCAAGATGAGTTGCTTAGCCAAGATAAAATATAATCGAATCTGAATTACCCTATGCAAAGTGGATCTACACTTATATAAAGCTCAAAGTAAAATGCATATTGGATTTTAATCACAATAGAAAGATATAAGTGTGAAAAAATACTAGATAGTTACTTGCAAAACAAGAAACAAGAGAATAAAACCACGAAGAAATCTACTAATGAGTGAGAGAGACAATTCAAATTCCTAATAAAATCTAATAATATGTTATTGATTAACATGAATGCAATATATAGACTCTGCTAGAAACCAATAAATTCAAATTAGGTTGGGGTTCCATGTGCATGCACTTAGTATAATTCAAACGTACTTTCCCTAATTGGAAAAAAAGGTTAAATTATACTTACAAACTGAAAATTAGAAAAATATCCTAAAAATGGAGTGAATGAAAATTAGTGGACTTGCAGATCATCTATAACTGAATAATAACTCTCACATGCATAATACTAACTGGTTAAATTTTGTTAAACTCCAAAATAGGACTAAAATTCAACTAATAAGGGGAGCAAAGAGAAAAAAATGACCACTAACTAATACAAAGTAGCCACTAAGTACATACTCACTCTAGGAATTGCATGAGGTAGCATGAATTTATGGACTGGAATTACGTATTTCATCCTACAACTAATTTCAAGTCATGGCCACATGTAATCAACACTTAGTAAAAATAGAAAACCCTACAAAATAGAAAATTTTTGAAATGATATGGAATGTGTAGTATTTAGTTAAAAGTGACAATACGTTTCCATAATAATATATGGAATAAGGTATAATTATGATGAAATTATAGGTCCTAATGAACTAGTTAGTGCAATGTATCCAACATCCCCATGAATCCCAAGTAGGGAGTATGCTAGTGGATGAGTAGTAGGGAGTATGCTAGGGAGTATACAAATTATTGAAATAAATTATCATCAGTTTATATTAAAATCTGAAATCAACATTTGAAAAGCAATGAATATTAAGCATGCATTGAATATATGAATCAGAGTCCAATGAATTATTATGGTAGATGAAGCGATATGGTGTGATGCCTTGGAAGAGCACCAATATGCAATAAACAACCCTGAAATATGCTAGGAAAACAAAAAGACATAAAATAATGGAGAGTACTGGTGCCAGAGAGGGTAGAAAAACCCAACATTATGTTTAACCCTCCAAAATAGTTAACCACCCATGGAATAAGTGAATTCCAATGAATGCCAATGTAGTGAATGCCCATGACATCTGGTCTCATCAGTTCATGAGTAAATGTTGGTGTGGGATTAAACCAATCCACTCATCAAGCCCTTATGAACCATGCCGAGTTGTTTTACATAACATATGAATGTTTGACAACATCTATGGTATGTTATGGTCATACGTGGATGCATAGGTTACAAATTTATCTCATGACCTAACCCATAATTCCAATTTCATGCCTCATACTTCTCAAAGACCCAAGCTACAAATATCATGGCTTGGTATTATACCTATCCATAGATTTTTGGATATTTGAGATGTTGAGAGGAGAATCAATCATATTTCCATAACACCCCTTTAGAACCAAGGATTAAACTGCCACAATTTATATTTGGAAGTGTACCCATGAACTTGGGGATAATATAGGGCACTATATTAAGGAAACTTATATAGGCAATGCTAGAGCTAGGACCATTCCCTATATTGTTGAGAAAGAAAATTTCCATATTATATGTGATTTTATCTTGCTAGTAAAAGCAAGTTGTGTGTGATATGGACCTATTTCATGCTAAAGAATTAGAGTCTAGTGCCAAACACATGATCACATATCCAAGTGAAAGATCATCCCAACGCATCTCCTAGAATGTTAGATATCAAGTGACACAATGTGGCCATTTGTTGCACAAAAGTTGAATTATATAGCAATGAGCCAATGGGGAGTGCATTTTCATAAAAGAATGACTTCATTTCTCAAAACACACCTAAAGGAACTAGGGTTGTTACAATGTTGTATGTTGGGTTAGGGTGAAACACTATCATGTTATCAAACACAATTGCATATAAAAGGTTATACTCCATTATTAATTTAAATTGTGATGCTAATTTACATATAATGATTGAATTTTTTGCATTACAACACTAAAAAAAAATATAATTGAGTGAAAAATGTGGAAGCAAAATCATAAGAAATACCCAATATGGTATGATGTCCTCTTGAAGAAACCACCCATGTGAAATGTGAGGAATATCAAGAAAGGATGAATGTAGAAAAACCCCTAAATATTGCAAAAATGGTAAGTATCCTAAAGTAGAAACACTCCTAAATCTTGAAAAAATAGTGAGGATCCTAAAAGAAATACTCTAAAGCTACATGATAGATAATGAAAGGATAATCCAAGAGAGAGACAGACAATTAGAATTGAATGAATTGTTGCTAGAAAATCTATCTAAAATTCAGAAGCAATTGTAGCAAAGACCTAATGATACCAATGATTAATGTCAAAGATAAAGATTCATTGAGAGGTTAAAAAACACATATTATCTACAAATAAAATGAGGAAAATCACCTCCATAAAAATACACCATGGTAAAAGGATAGATACATCGAGTAACAAATCATTATTTGATTTGTTTAAGGTTGCGATAGTCAATTCATATGAGCTTCTTGGAAATGGTTCCGAGAGTGAATTACATAAGAAAAATAAAAATAAGCATTCTTGAACAAAATTTCCTTGAAGGAGAATAGATTCAAATCACAATAATGAAAGACTTTAGGAAATGGTACCAAGATCAGTTGCTTAGCCAAGATAAAACTATAATAGAATTTGAATGACCGTATGCAAAGTGGATCTACCCTTAAATAAAGCTCAAAGTAAAATGCATATTGGACTTTAATCACAATAGAAAGATATAAGTGAGAAAATACTAGATAGTTACTTGCAAAACAAGAAACAAGAGAGAATAAAACCACTAAGAAATTGGCTAGTGAACGAGAGAGACAATTCAAATTTCTAATAAAATCTAATAATATGTTATTAATGAACATGAATGTAGTATATAGACTCTGCTAGAGACCAATTAATTCAAATTAGGTTGGGGTTCCATGTTCATGCACTTAGTATAATTCCAAAGTACTTTCCCTAGTTGGAAAACACATTAAATTATACTCATAAACCCAAATATACCATGAAAATAATCCCAATGCCTACATCTATACCATGAAAATAATCCCAATTCCTACAACTATACCAATGCATACAACTACGCAAGGAAAATAATACCAATGCCAACAACTTTTCAATGAAAATACATCAAATTGAAAGGAAAATACCTATGGAAAATAAACCCTTTGCTATCTTCCTTGAAACTTCTAGCTCAGCTTCCAGTTCCTTCGGAAAATAACAATGAAAGCCCCAACATATAAAAACTAAAACAATTTGGCACCAAAATTATTTTCGGCCTCTACACCAAAAAAGTTTTAATGGTTTCAGCCATCTTATTTCCATTTTAAGCCAACTTGTTTCCATTTTAAGATGGCCTAGCCCACTGTTTCCTGCTATTTCCCACTCATTTGATGCCCATTTTCTCCCACTTTTCCTAAGAATGAGGGTGTTAATATCTATATCCCACCATCTACGAATAAACAATTATGTGCTCTACTGCCTGAATGCTAATAAGGGGTATAACTGTTGGGCCTCATTCCCTTAATGCCCATCACAGAAACCCTAGTATCATGGCTCTCAATCATTGGTGTTTGTGTCTCCATCTTCTCAACAAACCCTACATTGCAATTAGGCAAACAAGGCCCTCCATCCATGCAGAGATTATGATACTCCTAAGACAGGCCACCACCATCCCTATGCATATTTACGGAACCCTAGAATAATACATAGAGGGAATTCATTCCGACACAGGCTTAGCATCACTACACTCTAGAAGAATATTACACAAAATAAACATAAATTATTTTTCAATTGTAGATCAATATTTTGTGCGTCGGAGAGCATTCCTTGTGCAAGGTGCCAAATCGTTGAGCGTGGGGAGTTGGTCATTATTGCCCCTGGAATTTTTCTTGAATCAACACCATTACGCCATCAACATTGATGAATCTAAACTCTCCAGCGTTAAACAAGGAGCTTAAAATTTCTTTGTCAGCCTCCTGAAAGATGAGAATTTGGGAGGAATCACAGCAAGCGTAAAAGGAATTATTTACAGTAGTTACCTCTGAAATACATTCAGTATAATAATCAAGGTTCCAGTAGAAGAAAAGGTGTTGGTTCATTGCAATGTGGAGGAAGGTTTGGTTGATGAAGATGCAACACCATTTTCCAGTGGATTTGTAATGGAAATCCATGGCAGAAATCAGGCAGAGGATGTAGTTCTATCAGGCCCACCGCTGGATTCCATTCCATCAATTCCTACCGAAGAATGCAATTTATCGTGCTGTCTAGAGAATCCCTCTGGAAAAAATCGAGGCGATTCTCTATCCATCTCTTAGGACAGTAGAAACAAGGTGACATTGGTGTGGCACTGTCACCATCTTCATGAATCTGCAAACATTTCAAAATCTTTTCCGTTCCTCTATTCCTTGAAACCCTCTCTATTCCTTGAAACCCTATATGTTCCTATATATACTTATGAATACAAATTGGCAAAACCAAAGTAATTAAGATATCAAACCAATGAGTTATGTTCTTATTTATATATATTGCAAAACTAAGTCAATACTACCTAATTTAACTAGCATTTATTTTCAAATAATCAAGGAATCAAAAGCAATGAGTTATGATGATATCTATGGGAATCATTAAAGTAAGTCAATACTACCCAATTTAGCTAGCACTATAAATATTATTCAAAGACACAATGATAAGCATGAAAATTTTGTTGAATACATCTAGTTACTCGTCATGTCTTCACTGCTAAGTTTTGGTACAATTATAGAGTATCACATTGGGATGTAAATGTAGTCTAAATTAAAAATTTTAAATTACACCATCTATTACTATATCCACTAAACATAATACAATGACCACAAGGTACCACTACTCATACTAACATAACAAATAATTGAGCTACCAATATCACAAATAGATTTTCACTACCATCGACATAGATAAATTAGGGATTACCTTTTCACATGCTTAAAAAAATATATAGATATAGTTTCCCGTTGTTACTTCTATCACACTACTTATGACAACACTTACTTTAAGATAATCTCCCCTTAACAATAAGGACATGATTATTGAAGCAACCTAATTTAATAATATAAAAGAGAAACACATTTATTATATTGGGACAAATATACTAACCTTGGATGTATCAAGGGAGGAATGGGATCATATTACTATAAGTGAAAACCTCTTTTACAATGTGAACATTTGAGTAAATTTTTGCATCATATTTATCATCTCAAAACTTATATATCTATTTGAGTTCTCTTAAACAATTTTATCTTAATTGTTTTAAAACTAACATCGGACATTAAGTCAAGCTGACTATTCACTTTCCAAGGTAGAGAATATGTCAACTTGGTAGTTACTTGCATTATAACTTAATATTAAATACTATTCTTATTTTTTCTATTAATATGAATGCTTCTAATATTCAATATATTGTTAAGTAGATTACCCATCGACTAATTAGTGAAGTATCTAATATTGGATGAGAGAGTTTTAAGGCTAAAATTTTAGCTACCACGAGTTAAATTTGGTGTTTGTATCATGTCATGCAAAATTAGATTTTACACCTCTCCAGGAATCAATCAAAATAATTTACACATACCAATCAAAGGCATATAGTAGATGGTTAAAGTAGTGGTTGGGATGAGTTCATTGTCAAAAACATCCAAGGGTTTCTAAACTAGAGAAACAAGGGCACGTGTTTGATTTATGGGCTAACATTTGAAAAATTTCTACGAGAAGAGTTGGTGGGTGTGCTTATGGCAAGGGCTTACACCTCTTCCTTTATTTCTTAAAGTAGGTTTGAAATAAGTGATTATAGGTATATGATACATATAATATGCAAAACACTCACAACACAACAATATTGAACATTTGCATGAGACATAGCTTAATTTATTTTCAATATATTTTTGCTTTAAAAAAAGAAATATATGCTAGCATGATGCAATCCAATGATTCACCAACATTGGGCACCAAAAAAATGAATTGGACCATGGATGTTATGTGTGATTACAATCATCCATGATAAACTATGATTATTAGCCACTTTTACAACCCTCATTTATGGTCACTCATTGAACATGCTCATGAAATTTGAGATCACTGGACATGGTTAACATGCTTTGGTTAACACAATCTAGTATGGTGTGAGGGTCTTGCCTACAATGCCAACTTTCTAAAACCCTTTACAACAACATTGCTTCATGAAAGGCATTTGACATTGCTTTGTAATTTTGCCTTTGTATATGAGAAAGAAAAGAAATGTTACTTCTCCCTTACCCAATATAATGCTCTTAATTAGAAATTGAACAATGTATCATGACATTGCCTTTCTCTCTTCATGTGAACTTGCTCAATTAGCATCTAGATACCTTGTGAGATAAAACATAATGTATGTATTTTATTTGGTATTGTGTCAATTATTCACTTTTTATGTCTTAATAATGTGTGAATGGCCTCCCAATGCATGGTCAGTCTTGAATTAAAATTTTGACATGGAAGATCCCAATTTTGTATTTTTGGCAATCAAAGGCACAATGCATGGACAACATGTATCCATCTTGGAGGATAGTAGGGAAACCCAAAATTTTATTGATGCACAGTTGGTGGAGTGTATAGGCATTCATAGATTGATATATATCCTAAACAACATGGGCAAGAGATGATGGCCATGCTTCGCCTCAGTTGTCTTCTTGATTGCTGGTTAGATATGTTGAGGATATGGTTGATGGTTTGATATTGAAGTCAAAACTCCCTTAACCGTTTAGCCAAAAAGATGTCTCCTCAAGTATCTCCAAAAATATCCTATGAAGAGTCATAATATTTAACTTGGAATTATGGCCCACCATGATCATCTAATAATTAATTGAAATAGCAGTAGACCCCAATTTAGGGATTGGGTGGATCATATGGTGGGACTACAGGAACCCTAAATAAATGACTTTAAACCCCCTTGATTTTATACCTTGATGGCATTCATCTCCCAAATTTCTTGTTGGATACACAAGTCCTGAAAACATGACAAGGAAGATGAGAAGAAGTTGACAAGGACATTAGGTTGTCGTAGAACATCATAAAGTGTGTCCACATGGATGAACATGGAATGGGAATTAACGTCATAAAGTCATAAAGGTCACAAAGGTGCATCAAAATATTTTTGGAGTGTCCCAAAGGGAAATATACAATTCTTGTCTCCTCTAAAATAAAATATACATTTATTGTGGTAATAGTATCCACAAGATTCTTAGAACTAGTGGTATAGTGTTTGGCAATGAATGAATAAGCAAGAAACCATAAGCAAGAAAAGGGGGAAGGTATAAAACAAATATGGTTAGAGTATGCATCAAAATCGTTATCCTTGAATGAAATGGTGGTTTACACAGGGCTCATGAGAGAATATGGGATGGAGGGTAGATTGGCATGGTCAGAAAATGAGAGAAGGGTTTTATCTGTTAAAGGAATATGGGATGGAGGTTATGTCTAAGTTCAAGGAGGCTTTTGGCTTTCTTAACAAGGATGGATCTGGATGTATCACAACAAAGGAGCTCAGGAAAATAATGCATTCTTTGGGTTGAAACCCCAATGTCTATTGGAAGTGGTCCAAATGTTTTATATTCAATAATCCAGTCTCAAATATAATCAACCATAAAAGAGTAGTTATAATCTGCTTGTAAATGCAACATATTAAATACACCATTCCAAAATGATTTTTCTAAGGAGAATCAAAGAAATAGATGAGTGTGGCTATTCATTGCCTCCATATATAGCAAACAAAAATCAGGTCCACTCTATCCCTTACCACACATTGTCTCATGTTAAGATGAAGCCAAAAATATACATTTACTGATATTCTTAAGCAGAGCGAAAATATGAAGCCAATATATAGAGATTCTCTCAAGGACTGATTGAACTAGAGTCAACTTGCCTCCTAGGGAGAGCCACCTCTGTGCCCATGAAAAATGTTTACAGTGGATTTTCTCTATAAGTCAATTCCATTCCTTAATTCCATAACAATTAGGTTGCAGCATAAATCTAATATTTTCAAAATCTACATCCAGTGTAGTGGAGATAACACCAAAAATATGATAAATCTTCAGTACCAATGCATCATCTCGGTAAGATGAAATCATATGAGATTTATTATTATTCATAAGGAGTACAGATACCGATCAAAAGAGGTCAATCTACCAAATAGTAACACATCATCGACAAATATGAAAGGAGTAAATGTGACTTGTCTACCTACACAATTACATTTAATCTATCTACCTCCACACCTGCAACCAAAATCATTGCCCTTGTGAATTTCGTGACTAATTCTTCCACAATCCAATATTTTATCTTGAACATCTTCTTCTTGCAAAAGTTGTCATAGATACTTTGAAGTAGGGAGATTGTCTACTAAAAAATATTTTGTAATTTTCCTCCACCATCCTTGTAGAAATTATGGTAGAATTGGAATTGCTTATGAAGTTTTAATCAAAATCACAAGACACAAACCTACTCTATTTCTCTCTCAAAATTAATTCACAATTTAGAACAAAAATTTCATACATGCAAAAAGAAATAACACACTTTTACACATAATTTCTCCTGGGGAATGAAATATGCTAAAAAACCCAATCTCTGCTTGCATTAATATGATGAATAGAAATGTATTGCAATTTATTTGCTAAATTGAGCACAACCTGCAAGTGAATAACCTGTCTCTCATCTCACTGAGAAGCTATAACCCAAACTTAGTAAATTTCTACTTCTGTTTGACCCCATATTTCCTTGCGTAATTCCTTGAGAAATCAGGCCCCTATTATTTAGGAATTTTTAGAAAATGGATTGTGAAATTCCCAAGGTTGATCATGTGACTACATGAAACACCTGTACACTCAAGGCTAGTCTACAATTAATGTTACATTGCCTTGGAATCTCCACCATAGTTGGGTAACTCGAATTCTTGATGCTCTATATATTTCTGGTTGACTGATCAATTAACTGGATGATCACTGAGTTTGACTAAAGTCCCACTCCACAATTGGGCTTCCCCTAGTATGGGCTCTGAAATGTTCCATGCTAATTGCTTATTCTTGGGGCCTAGTTTTCAAGGAAAAGCCCAACGTTCACTCTAGACTAACTATGATCATCAATAGCCACTTGGTGAATGCTAGTAGTCAACCAGTAAACCAACCACACAAGAATTTGAAACCAAATAGGTCAAAATGAAAATTAAGTATGTTAACGTAAGAGTTCAATAAGAACTTGAATTTGCTTACTCATGCCTACTAGGGAGATATTTCCATTAAAGGAAATCATAACGCAAGAAACAACACAACAAAGTATAAGTGATCTGAATGATGATGTTACCAAATATGTAAGTGAAGGACTCAGAAATTTATAGTGATCATGGGAATGATAGATCTCGAAGACAACATGATGATGTTGTTGGGGAGGGATATATCATTGTGGAGGGATGGATTTAGTTTCTAAAAGGGTCTCAACTCAATCTACCTAGTTGGATGGATTGCTTATCTCAGATACATTGAGATTGGTTTCTCAGGTTCATGAGGGTAGGAGAGGGAGGCGAAATAGAGATGGGAACCTTAAAAGTCATCCAAAAGGAAAATATATGCTTGCATGTAAAGGTAAAAGGAATGCTAGGTGGGTAATTTGATTCAAAGAAAGGGTGAATTATGCTTCCCTGAATGGACATCATGAGACTGTGTTTAAGATTCACCATTTTGAAGCTACGAGAAGACTAGAATGTAAGCACAAGAGAGAAGCTAAACATATTTTGGGTTGTGAAGAGGGCCAAGAAGGCCCTTTCTAGTTCTTCCTCTTTTATATTGGAGAAACAAGATTTAAGAGTGTTTATAAGGTAGCAGTAAAGATGAGATGGATTGTCAAGCATATGCTAGCAGGGGTGTTGTTGGACTATCACAGTGGAACAAATGATCTAATGGATAAAATGAATGTCTACTGAAAATGAAATTTCAATGTTGAGGAGAAACTTGGGAGGGGTAGCTGATGGTTCCCTAATCTAGGTCAAGTGCTTGCAATGGATTAAAGATCAACTTCCGCTACAAAGTCTCATGAGGAATATGATTATGCAATAATTGCACCTGAAAAAATGGAAGTCAAAGTCTAGGACTCATTATAAAGAAGCAGTTCAAACAATCACCACTAAGTTTTGAATGGGATCTAAAATTTACTTTCTCAAAATTGAATGAAGTTGGAACCACTCTGAAATAACTCGAAACAATTAATGTTAATATTAAAAATTTAAGTAAAAATTGACATTATCCTTATCTTTCCTTTTCAAGAAGGAAAGATAAGGAGAATGTCAACTTTTACTTTAACTTTAAAAGTTAAATATACCATTAATTACTTGGGTTAGGTTTTCTAGGGCCCTCGAGTTAATCATTTTTTTCCTTTTAAGTATTTTTTATTAAAAAATTATTATTTGGTGGTCATTAGCTATGTTGCACTACATTCTTCAAAATTGGTCAATTTATTAGAGAACTAGTCACTTTGGTGTTTTAAGGTCAGTTCAATACAACACCAACCCTAGCCAATCTGAACCACCAAACTAGACTAGTAAAACTCTAAAACCATTGGGACCAACCAATTCCACTAGTTCTAGGCTAGTTCCAATAAGAGTTTTCCCTTATCATCTTCCTCTAAAGTCGTTTTGTTGGATCCTTTCAGGAATGGTGATTTGGAAAGTGCCATAAACTGTCGAATTGTTGTGAGTACCTAAGATCATAAGTAGTTAACATAAATTTGCAAGGACCTAGTAAAAACATCCAAAAACATATTTAGTGAGGATGTCCATGAAAGGAACTATTACATACCTCCCATGATACTTAGTGAGGACATGCATGATTAAAAAGCATAAAAAAAAATTATCCACCCTCCAAAACCATGCCCAAAACATGGAAGTGTGGTGCAAAACAAATTTTTGGTAGGCTATTAGTGCTACCAACAAAATTCCCTCTCTAATTTCACAAGAAGGTCCTACTCAAGCTACCTGCTCCACTATTGTTATATCATGTTCTTGCAACTATGTGAGCTACAAGAAATTAAAACTACCTTTGAATCTCCACCAATCTTAGGGAACTTGAATTCTCTTCATGCCCCAACTATTTTAGGTTGATTGCTTAGTTAAATAGATGATCATTGAGTTTGGCTGAAGTCTCACTACTTAAATGACCTTCCACTAGTTCCTCCAAAAATTAGAACTAGTTTAACTAACAACAACTTGAGATAATTGACCTTTATTGCTACAAATTAGCAATCACATATGCAGAACTGAACTCTAACTCCTCCAACTCGAATTTATTGAGTAAACTAGGTGACACAAGCCATGTCACACAAGTTAACATCATCCATGCTGTCTATTGATGTGGAAATTCAAAAATTTTTAATTTAATCAAGGAAAAATCAAATTGAGCATTTCTTGGTGCATTTTTCAACACATAGTTCATTGGAATGTATTACTTTCACTATGAGCTTTGCATAGTTCACATGTTAAGTTCATAAGGTTTTGGGATGATGTGGTTCTATGTGTTGTGTATATAAATAATAGGTGTCCAACTCTTGCTATTAGAAACAAGACTCCCTATGAAATGTGGTATGGCCACATTCCTTCGGTGAGGCATCTCAGGGCTTATGGTTCCTCATATTATGCCTTCATACCTAAGGAATAGATTAAAAAACTCAGTGCAAGGAGTCAAAAATGTATCTTCTTTTGGTACTCATACCTCCAAAGCATACCATCTCTATGATGAAGTGAATAAGAAGTTTATAGTATCTAGAGATGTGATCTTTCTTGTGTCTTCCAAGATTGAAAATGTTGTTGAGTGGCAGCTTAATTGTTTGGATATATTCAAACATGCAAAATATTTTCAAGAGTTTGATAGTGAGATTCAACATCTCCTTCTCTTAGCTATATAATATCTATGAAGAGCCTTGAAGAAATCCGGTTGAAGGAAATTCCTTCACCTGCTTTGTCAGGAAAGAGCTAAGAGACTATTAGCAGCAGGTAGCCAAATTTGACAAGCGGTGAGGGTACATGCAAGATACAAAGCAAGGATTAATGCAAAGGAGTAATGTAGAGGAGTGTACTAAATACATACATATCATCAAACATCTTTCATCCCACTTAGGATGCCTTACATCATGCCTAGTTAGTCATAAGATCATGTTGGTCACAACCTTTGTAGCTTAAATAAACAAGTGGTAATACTCTTCATCTTCTAAGCTATGTAATAAACAAGTGAAAGGGAGCAAGACACGTAGAGAAAACACATGGAATGAATTTTAGTTCTTGCAACCATGAATGTCATTGAAGACAAAATGTTACAACAATGATAAGCAAACTTTTAAGCTACATTAAGAGGTGTATTTCAAAATATGTCTTTGTTTTCCATACATAGCCTCCAAAGGCTTATGCATCAGATGGAGTCTTCATGTGGTCCTAATATTCTATCATACCTTGGGTTTCTTGGTCTTCTTATTTTTCTCCTCAGCTCCTTGAGAGTCATCTATCATGTCATCTTTCTTTGTGGACTGTGAGAAACATAATTGTGTAGTTTCAACGGGCAGTGATTGTTGCGGGATGAGGCCTTGGGAGGACACACTTACATAGTTTTAGGATGTAAGGCACTACTATGGGATGAGGGCCTGGGAGGACACATCTATGTAATTTCAAGATACAAGGTAGACTGGGTAGTCAAGGGACAAAACTACATGGTTTTTGGAGACAGTGGGTTTTGGCTGAGGGAAGGGCATTAGAGGAAACCACTGCACATTTTTGAATGGTAAGGGAGGTTGGGATTTCTGCACATTGCATGGTTCAAACGAGTAATGGAAAATATTGAGGGTTACATATGTGAAGTGCATAGTTCAGGAAAGTTCGATGAGGCTAGGTTGCTAAGGAAACTCCGAAATTTTTCCAAGTGTGGAATTAATGGAACTTATGTGAATAGTGATAAAAATTCACTACGATCACACACTTGAAAACTTATCGATACAACATAGACCATCTAGAACATATAACACATACTTCACTTAATGCAACAACCTTTGCGGCAAGTGTGGCTCTGATTATAGATGTTGGGAGGATAAAAGCGACACTTGTGTAAGAGTGTGTGAAATGAGTGTTAAACATGTCTATGTGGTGAGGAAAACCCATTCTCATAAATATTTCCCCTTGAAGCAAAACAAACCTCCCTTTGCATGACAAGCAATTACCCCCATGCCCAAAGATGACACATTCTATGTAAAGATAAAAGCATGAACATCTCTTAAGATCGAAAAGGGGAGCTTGAGATCATGAACTTACCAATAAGTGATTAAGGAATGATCGATCACAATATCCATAGTAGGCTTTGAAATTTAAGTGTAGGCCAAAATTTTGGAGGGTGTTGCAGCCTATACAATAGAGCCTTCACCTTCTTGCTAGCTTCTTTTTCAACTGGTGTCTTGAATTTTATGAACATAGAGAATGTCTCATCTTTATTCCACATGAAGAATATCCAACACTTCCGTGAGAAGTCATCAATAAAAGTGACAAAATATTTATGTCTAACAGTGTAGGTTGTCGAGAAAGGTCCGTAAACATCATAGTGGATCCTTCCTAGGACTACATGTAATTTGTTGTCCTGATCATGGAATGTTGATTTTATGTACTTCCACAATGTACATCCTTTGCATATATCCTATTGCTTAAGTCCTCCTTTAGAGAGGTGAGTGGTTATTTGTTATATAATATTCGAGGTACCATGAAACAAATGATCAAGTATTTTGTGCCAAAGTTCATCGACATCACAACCCTAACTTTCTCCACCTTAGTGCTTAATGTAGCATAGTCTTCCACATCTAGCTTATACAGGTTCTTCACATGAACCATGATCTGCTTCACCTGCCCCATGGCTGTGTCTCAAGAATTCTTTTCCTTTGTTGAATATCACTTCACAACCATGGTAAACCAACCACTCAGTGAATGCTATTAGAAAGACCCCTAATCCTTTAGCTTTACCTTTTTTTTACTATCACCTCATATTGAAATTTTGAAGACAACATATTTCTTTTCTCTTAAAAAATTGTCTTAAAGACCCCCTCCCTCTAGTAATGCCAAATGCAACAATAGATAAGTTGTCTCTAATCGTCTCAACATATATGAAAGGTACAAAAGAGGAATTGATGTCTGAGAAATCTTGTTAGTAAAACTTATCTCATTCTTCTTAGTCGACTACCCCCACAAAACAAAGTGCCCAACAAATCATTGTCTTTATATAAGATAATGTGAATGATAAGTAAAATAATAGCCTCGGTATAGGTGTAAGACAATAGTTGTCTACAAGCTGGTCGACTTAGGGCGCACTGCCACAGTCAATTTTGCAGTTCTAATTAGATAATATCATCTTAAATTGATATGTTTGTGTCTTAAATGTTAATTGTATTAAATAGGTTTGATTTAAAGTGGTCATTGTATTAAATATAAATTCTTTTCTTAAAATATTTTTTTCTTTCTGAAACTACTTTTTTCTTAAATATAAAGTTTTGTCTTACATATTTTTGTCTTAAACTATTTTTGCCTTAAATATAAAGTTTTGTCTTAAAATATTTTTGTCTCAACCTATTTTTGTCTTAAAGTTTATATTTAAGATAGTTCAATTGATATTAAATTTTAATGTAAAATAAGTAAAATAAAAGGTGATTTTTTAAGACAAAAGATTTATTTTGTCTTAAAAAAATGTCTTAAAAGTGCCCTTGGTGTAGTAGTGTTGAGGTACTATATCCTAGAGAGTGGTTGTTGGAGATCAATTGAGAACATACATTATTGTCAAAACTGTTTCAACCCAATAATTGTTTGATAACTTCTCATGAAGCATACATCTGGCCATGTTTATGATTGAATTATTTTTCCTTTATACTACTCCATTCTACTTCAGATCATATGTTGTTGTGTTCTTCATTGTGATTCCTTTTTGTTGACAAAAAGCTTTGAAGTAATTGGAGTTGTACTCTCCTGCTCTGTCAGATCTGAGTACTTTTAAAGGATTTCCACTCTGCTTTTCTACTTCTGATTTCAATTATTTAAACCTTGACAATGTATCTAATTTTTTTAGAGAAAATACATCCATGTCTTCCTGCTATAATCATCAATGAATGTCAGAAAATAAAGACTACTACCAATAGATTGTGTTTGCATTGGGCCACATATATCTGTATGGAAAAACTTTTAAAACTCTTTTTCTCTATAGGAAGATGTGGTAATGTTGTCTCTTTTATGCTTGGACAGAACACAAATTTCATCATTCATAGTAGGGAGACCAATGATGATTGATTGTTTCTAAAGATGACTTAGAATTTTGAATGGTATGTGGTCATATGTAGAATGCCATAGCTGAGACTCATATATTCTTCACACATTATGGACAAAAGACTATGAGAGATTTTGACTTCTAAGAGTAAAAGGAAACATCGTATCCTTTTTTTTTTAAACCATAGCTATTAGTGTTCTATTAGGAGGTTTATTATAGATATAACATTTGTTCCCTTCAAATATTTCATCATAACCATGTTCCATCAGTTGTCCTACACTAATGAGGTTATGCTTAGGATTTGGAACATAGTAAAGATCAAGAATGTATTTTTGTTGATTTTGTTTAGTGAGAATAGGAACATTACCTTTTCCTTTAGTTTGTAAGCAAGAACGATATCCAAGAGTAATTTATGATGTTATGGAAGCATCAAGATAGGAAAGAAAATTGTTGTTACTTGTCATATGATTGTTGCAGCCACTGTCCAGCAACCAAAGATCCTTATTGTGAGTGCCTTCAGAAATAATGCATGAAAGAAACATTATTTCATAGGATTCTCCTTCATTCTTGGAGAGATGGGCATTGCCTCTATGCTGATCCAACTATTTATTTTTGTATTCATGTTAATAATGCCCAATTTTATTATAGTAATAGCACTGGACATTATATTTTCTCCATGGTCTTCCTCTCTGAGTTTGGTTTTGCTGACATGTCCACCGCTCTGTTGCACGATGATTTTATGATCTCCCTCTAGTTTGACCTTTGTATCGCTTTTTGTTGCTTCCATACCCTCTTCCTATCTCTACCAAAAGAAAGTTTTTCTTTTAAAGCTTATTCCATGGAATCTTATGTCAAGTTGAGTCTTGTTTCATGTGCTAGAAGCGATCAAGTAAACTATTGTACTGAGAAAATTGTAAAATATTTCGATTCTAAAATGGTTGTTACAATCATGTTGTATTTCTTGAGGCAGTCTGCGAAGGAATTTTTGAACAATTTTCTCATCTGAAATGGTTTCATCGATGAGTTTGATGAGATTCACTATTCCCACAACTCTAGTCATGAAATGATCCACATATTTTGTGTCAGTCATAATTAGGGTTTTGAACTCTGATTTCAATGTTTGCAATTTCACTATCTTCATTGCATCATTACCTTGATACACAGCTTTCAAGATTTCCCATGCTTCATGTGTTATGGATGTGGCAAATATCTTGTCAAAAATAGAGTCATCGACTGAGTTTTGAATCCAACATTTTGCTTTGTGTTCTTTCTTTATGAGTTCAATAGGTGCATTCATCTGATTATGAGTCATAGTTTCCCATGCTTTTTGAGTCAAGTCTACATAGGGTGTTTGAAGTGTATCCCAACACTCTTTGGCTTGTATAAATGTCTTCATTCTCAAAAGCCAAAACTCATAATGTTTTCCAACCAGAATCAAGGTATGTGGCACAACGCTGGAGGAAGCCATTTCTTCAAATAAGGATTTACGCACCCTTTTATCTTTTTTTAAAAATCCATTTAAAAAGTGAAACACCCTCTTTTTTATAACTAAATTGAATGAACATGACCTTCTTAAAAAAAATCTCTTTACTTTCCAATTTATTAATTAAAAAAAATATATATAACAACCCTCCTTTTAATACTCCTTTTTAACACTCCTTAAAGTTGCGTTATAGCTCTAACAAAGGATGAAAATGAAAAGTGGAGAAGAGATTGTTCTTCTCAATATTCAAAATGACTAAATATATTACATTCTAAACATTAATAATAAATGACTGAAGTAAAAATCGACACTTATGGAGTAGAACTTAAGTAAAACTAGACTGTCTTTGACACCTAGCAGACAATAGAATCAAATGTGATGAAACCTAACCAAAAACTAACTGACAGTGAGATTAATATTTCAACATCCCTTCCTAATATCAATTGTTATATCTAGGCACACTTACGATGCCTAATTTTCCTCTTTGAAGTTCAAATACATTCTTGCCCAATGGCTTTGTGAAAATATCTGCTAGTTGATCTTTGGAACCACAAAAATCAAGTACTATGTCCCCATCATTGACACACTAATGGATGAAATGAAAACAAGTGTCAATGTGCCTTCTCTTTTTGTGGAAAAGATGATTTTTTGATAAATAAATGGTTGAACTGTTATCACAGTAGATTGGAGTTGGCTCCTTCTAAATATTTGAAATATCTTTCAATAATCTTCTCAACCACATTTCTTGACAAGCTACTGAATTTGGTGCTACATATTCTCCCTATGTAGAAGGTATGGAAATGATTGATTGTTTCTTGGATGACCATGAAATTATATTGGTTCCAAGATGAAAAGCATAACCTGAGGAGATTTTGTGATCATATAAACGCCATGCATAATCGATGTCTGCATAACTTGAAAGTGAACAATTTTCAAAATGTGTATAGAACAAACCATACTCTATTGTCCCTGCAATATACGTTAAGATCATTTTTGCAACCTTCCAATGAGAAATCTTAGGTGACTGCATAAAGTTGGAGATAAAACTTATTGAAAATATAATATGACTTCTAGTTGAAGTGAGATATAACAAGATACCAACTATACTTTTATACAGTGTGGAATCAACTCATGGTGCTACATCTTATTTTCTCAGTTTTGTGCCTTGAGCAATTGGTGTATCTACAGGTTTGCAATTTGTCATTCTGAACTTTTTGATGATATTGGTGGCATATTTTTGTTGACCAACAAAAATTCCATTAGCATATTAATGAATTTCGATTCCTAAAAAGTATTTCATGACTCTAGATCTGTCATATCAAACTATGTTTGCATTGCTACTTTGAAATATTCTAACATCATATTTCCTGTTTAAAGAAGATCATCTAAATAAAGACATACAACAAGAATTTTACCTTGATGTGTTTTTGTATACGAAGTTGGCTCATGATTGTTTATGTGAAAACCACTTTTGATGAGATAGGTGTCAATGTGAGTATGCCAAGTTCTTGGAGATTGTTTCAAACCATACTAGTCTTTCCTCAATCTATATAACTTATGCTCTTGTACTGGAACTTCAAAACTAGGAGGCTACTCTACATAAATTTCTTGTTGCAATCTACCATTTATGAAAGAACATTTTACATCAAGTTGATAGGATTTCCATTTGTGCTGAGATGTTGTGGACAAAATAGTTATGACACTGTCTAATCTTGCTACTGGAGCAAAGGTTTCACCATAGTCGACACAGAACTATTGTGAGAATCCTTTGGCAACAAACCTTGCCTTATGTTTCTCAATTACTCCTTTTTCATTTACCTTGGTCTTATATACCCATTTAAAACCAATTCTGGTTTTGTCTCTTAGGAGAACAACTAATTCACAAGTCTGATTCTTCTATATGGTAGCAATTTCTTGGTTCATTGCATCTACCCAATGCTTTTATTTAACTGCTTCTTTAAAAGGAGTTTGTTGATATGAATGAAATGCAAGCATATTATGCTAGTCAAACTCATGCTCTTGCTCATATATTTCTATGATGGTTCTTGTTTTGGGATTATCTTCTAAAGATGTTTACTCACTGGTGGATTCACTTCTTGAAGATGTACCATTTTTACAATGGTATGGTTCTTCTTCAAATTGAAATATTAGTGGCTATGGTGGATAAAAATATTGACTTGAAGCTTCATCAACATGATCGGACCAAGATTTATTTTCAAAAAATTTTACATCTCTGCTTAAAACAATCTTCTTTGTAACTGGATTATAAAATCTATAGGCCTTTGACTACTCACTATAGCCTATGAAAATACATCTTTCATTCCTATCACCAAGCTTCTTTCTTAGCCTCTCAAGAACATGTGAGAATGCTACAGATCCAAAAGCTCTAAAGTGGAATACATTTACCTTTGTACCATCCCATGCTTCTTGAGGTACTTTATCTTGGATAGTGGTTGTTTGAGATCTGTTGAGAACATACACTATTGTCGAAATTGCTTCAACCCAAAAATTGTTTGACAACTTCTTCTCACGAAGCATACATCTGGCTATGTATCTGATTGACTGAATTTTCCTTTATGCTACTCCATTATGTTGTGGAGTATATATTGTTGTGTTATGCATTATGATTCCTTGTTTTTGACAAAATGTTTTTAAGTAACTGGAGTTGTACTCTCCCCCTTTGTCAAATTTGAGTACTTTCAAAGGCTTTCCACCATGCTTTTCTACTTTTGCTTTGAATTATTTTAACGTTGAGAATGTATTTGATTTTTTCTGGAGAAAATACACCCATGTCTTCCCGATATAATTGTAAATGAATATTAGAAAATAAATACTACAACAAATATACTGTGTTTGTATTGGGCACATATATTTCTATGGACAAGTTCTAAAGGCTCTTTCTCTCTAGAGAAAGATGTGGGAAGGTTGTCACTTTTATGCTTGGATAGAACACACATTTCATAATTACATTTTTTTCATTCATAGTAGGGAGACCAATGAAAATGGACTATTTCTGAAGATGACTTAGACTTTTGAATGGTATGTGGCTATATCTAGAATGCCATATTTAAGACTCATCTACTCTTGACACATTGTGGACAAAAGACTACGAGAGATTTTGACTTCTAAGAGTCAAAGGAAACATCCTATTATTGGTTTTTTTAGCCACTGCTATTAGTATTCTACTGGGAGCTTTTTTATAGATATAACACGTGTTCCCTTGAAATATTACATCATAACCATGTTCCATCAGTTCTCCTACACTAATGATGTTATGCTTCAAATTTGGAACATAGTAAACATCAAGAATGTATTTATGTTGATTCTCTTTAGCAAGAATAGGAACAATGCCATTTCCTTCAACTTTAATGCAAGAGTGATCTCCAAGAGTACTTTATGATGTTATGGAAGCATCAAGCTAAGAAAAGATATTTTTGTTACACGTCATATGATTGGTGCAACCACTGTCCAACAACCAAAAATACTTGTTGTGAGTGTATTTAGAAAGATTGCATTAAAGAAACATTTTTTTAGATGATTCTCCTTCATTGTTGGAGAGATGGGCATTGCCTTTGTGCTGATATGACTATTTATTTTTGCATTCATGTTCATAATGTCCAAATTTCTTACAATAATAACATTGGATATTAGATTTTCTCCATGGTCTCCTTTCTTGAGTTTGGTTTGTTGAAGGTGTCCATTGCTTTGTTGCGTGATGACGTTTTGATCTCCACTGCTTCTTTTCCACCTCTATATCATCTTCCTCGACTACATTTTTCCGCCTCTATATCATCTACCTCTGCCTCTT
>APFE031678240.1:68941-97566 GCA_000404065.3 Pinus taeda | reverse complement strand
AATATAAAAAATGTTTTTATTTATTTACCATACTTTTCATTTATTTATATTTTTATTAATTTACCATACCTCTTTTATAAATATGGTATTTGGGCCTTTGGCCCATAGAATTCACTTAAATAAAACCTATTCTTGAAAATGGGCGAATGGATTCACTTAAATAAAACCTATTCTTGAAAATGGGCGAATGGAAGGTTGTAACTCCTAATTTAAAGGGCTAAATTTACCTTTTTTACCCTCTCCCTTAAAATAAGGTGGGCTATTTGAGGTGATTTGTAAAAATGTACTATGATACAAAATATTCGCCCACTAAAAATTTGAAACCCCTTAATTTCGCCAAAGGGCGAACATTCGCCCCTAAAATTACCACTGGCCTCTTCCAAAAGAAAGTTGTGCTTTGAAATCTTGTTCCATGGAACCTTCTATCAAGTTGAGTCTTGTTTCATGTGTTTGAAGTGATTAAGTCAACTTTTCTACTAAGAAAGTTGTGAAATCCTTGGATTCCAAAATGGCTATTACAATCATGTCATATTTCTTGTGCAAACTTTGAACAAATTTATGAAATTTTTTTTGATCTGAAATGGTTTCATTGATGAGCTTTATCTGATTGTCTATTTCCACGACTGTAGTCATGAACTGATCCACATTTTTTGAGTCAGTATTATTTAGGGTTTCGAAAGGTGATCTCATTGTCTCTAATTTCACTCTCTTCACTATATCATTACCTTGATATGCAACTTTCAATATTTCCGAAGCTTCATATGCTATGGATCTGTCTATTATCTTGTTGAAAATAGAGTCGCCGACTAAGTTTTGAATCAAACATTTGGCTCTATGTTCTTTCTTTCTGAGTTCAATAGCTGCATTCCTCTAATTATCAGTCATAGTTGCCCATGCTTCTTGAGTCGAATCTACATAGGGAGTCTAAGGTGTATCCCAACACTCTTGAGCTTGTAGGAATGTCTTCATTCTTAAAAACAAAAACTCATAAGGTTTTCCAAGCATAGTCGGGGTTTGTGGAAAAGTGCTGGAGAAAGCCATTTCTTTGAATGAAAAAAATGAGCCTTTTCGTTTAAATCTCCTTTTGAAACTTGAGAAAAAAAACTCTTGTTCCTTTTGAAAATTTTATTTGAAAAAAAAACTTTTAAAACAAATATTTTCCTTTTCAAAAAACTTAATTATTTTTTTTTATAACAAACCCTCTTTTTAATAATCCTAGCACACATAGAATTAAATATATGACACCCAACCAACAATTAACTAATAGTGGTATTAATATCTCAACACAAATGACATTCAAGTGAACCGATAACAATGAAAGAGGACAATAAAAATTTAACATAACATGACATTGTTTTTTAAAATAAAATAAAACAAAATACAATTCAATTTTTAGACTATTGAAGAATATATAAATTTAGGAGAATTTTAAGGTGTTGAGGATAATGAGATTTTAACTACTTATGGGATTACTAGATTTTTTTTAAATCTTATTTTTATGTTGGAAAAGTATTAATGTATATTAGATAAATAGAAGAAAAATAACATTCACTAACATTAAAGGTGATTGATCAGACATTAAGAAAGTTAAAGGTATATTTAGATTTTTTAGAATTTTATTTTTATTTTTAATATATTGAGAGAATTTTCCAAACTCATTATAGTTTTGATGATTTAGGAGTTTAGGAAAGTCAACAGTGTCACAAATGTTTCGAAATTGTGATGCAAAGTTTAGTATAATGAAGACACTCTAATAAGAATTTTATTCCATGTTTAACCATTTATGTGTCAGAGATATGTCATACTATTTCATCCCATGGGATTTTGGAAATTTTCCAACATGGAGTTTCAATAACATGCGAAAGCTTGTTCTTATTTTATTAATGTTGATTTTCTTCTTTGCACTAATCAAAACCAAGAGCTAATTTTGATATTAGAGGTTAGTGTTGCACACTTCCTTGTAGTATCTTGACTTTCCCTTTTCTCTATTTTTTTAAAAATCAAATTCTACTTAAATTTAAATGTAAATAATATTTTTAATATTATTAATTTTTGTAAAATTATTTCTTATACTATCCCATAATTTATCTTCATAATTTACCCGAGGCTTGACTTCTTTATGCCATCCCACATCGATAAAATTTGAAGTTTCATTGAAGTTTGAAGAAACTTTTGGGAGCCTCTTATAATCAATATTGTTTATTTTATTCTTATAAAATAGCTAATAATAATAGTCGTGCTCTCAACATGCAAAAGACTCCTTTTTACAAGGTAGAGAAGATATGGAATATTAACTATAATTTTGAGATCTCTAGGACTCTATATAGATATTTCATCCCAAAATGTTCACATCCATATAAAATAACAAGAATGATGATATGAAAAAAGAGTTTTTTTATTATCCCATAACAAAAGGTTGACTAATTTACAATCTTTTTCAAGCCAATAGTAAGCTTTCTTCCCTTCACTTATCCTTTTTTGAATGCTATAGTTCTATTTAAGCTTGGGAAGAAAATCAGCTACATGATATCTGTATAAAAACATTTAGTCCAAGTTATAGTTGTAATATACAAAGGTATAATGGGTGATCATTTTGCATTTTGTTAGAATAAAATTCATTATCACTATTGAAATCCTTACATGCAATACACTAAAATTCCTTTAGGATTTTTTGTTCTTTTATAAAAAAATTAGCGACAAATTGACATAAGAAGAATATTATCACCATAATGAACAATAATTATTGCTATAACAATGAGAGTAAGGTTACCATAACTTGCATCTTTTGAACAACATCTAACCTGTCAATGCATGTAATAAAAAAAGTAGGGGATAAGGAACAATGTGAGTTCAATCCTATGTTAGAGTAAATTCTTTTTTACCAACCTACAACTTGGAAATAACATTCTTATACAAACTTATGAAATCAACTTTCAATTAAAAAAATTATTACCTTGTCTAACCTATTGTAATAACTTCTTAGTTACATAGTCAAAATATTTTCTAAAATTAATCCAATAATAAAGGAGAGTAGATTTATTATTGTCTCATAAAAATGTCCTACCTTTTAATTATTTTTTATGAATTTCTAGCCCTATGCCATTATAATGCGGTTAATCATAAAAATAATATAGTTAAATGGCTTGTTTTTATCCCCATTTCAAAAAAATTATGTGATAAGGGTTTGAGTTTAGCTTTACTAAATCCCTATTTGACTACTGCATTATATAACTTATGTATGTGAGGATTGAGAATATGAGAATTGAGAATAGGCTCTCTAATTTTTTAGAGATCAACTCTGCAGCTTTAAATTTTCTTAGGTTTCGCTTTTGTGATTCCCTTAACCCGGACATTGTATATTCTATAGGAAAAGGTTCATATTTATAAAAATGTTTAGAATGTTGTTGAAAACCATTAAGAAGACAACCATTAAGAAGTCATAAATATTTTTAAGTTAAAAATTCTAAAAATATTTAAGTTAAAAATTCTAGACATTTTCTAAAGTGGTATTAGTATTTTTATTTTTTTGAGACATGACTTGGCTCGAGAATTTTAGAGGATATAACTCATATAAGGTGGGAAGGCTTCTTTTGGTTCCTATTTACGTACTTCCTCTGTTTCTATTTTATTTGGCCTTCTTATATATTTATCTTTTACCTCATTAGAAGCCTCCTTATGAAACTTTTTATCACTTTTACTGTCTTGATCATCGCAACCGTTGGATATACCAATTTTTATGATAGTTGTTCTTTTGTGGAAAAGAAATTTCATCTGGTCATTTCACTTTTTCTCAAATGAAACATTCATGCATGACAGGTTTATATTTAGGTTTAATTGTATTTGATCAAGTTCATGCTAATGCTTGATTAAATGGTTAGCTTTTACAATTTGGTTAGGTATCGGGTGTATTGTATACATAGTCCATGAAACTACAATCTAGCCCATGTATGGCTAGTCGCTTGTCTTGATTAGAATTTTTCATGTTCAATAAAGAATATTTCAAATTATATAACTTGAGAAATAAAATTCTTGGTTCGCAATATACCAAAAAATATGTGGTTATTTCTTCATGATCTCTTTTATAAACATTGATAAAACAATGTTTCCATAATCATATGGAGGATTAAGGATGGAATCATTGCTTAAAAGGATATCATGATTAGTTCTAATTTTATCATTAAAGTTTCTTAGAAAGAGTATACCACCATTATTTCATGGGTTATAAATATTTTGTTGCAAATTTTTTTAAGAGGCACATTCTATAGCCTAAAATGAGTGAGATGTGTAATATCTTTTCTATTGACATGTTTATAAAAGGTTTTGTAAATAAAAATCAATGTTGGATATAACAAAAGGCAAAAATAAATATATAGATTTGGTCCTTTTTAATTAAAGGCATTATAAAAAATCAATATTCTCACTCTAGCTCTACTATATTGTTTAGTGTGTTATTCATATTACAACTAAGTGTGCCAATGTGGCTCAAACTGATCCAGATTTAAATAGGAATGCAAAAAATTATGTATATAACCATAAATACATACCTACAATAGAAATAACACTTCATTTTATTAATATCAAATACTGAAATATGCTTACAAACAGAATGAAAATAAGACTACCTCAGGCGATGGTAGCTTATCTCTTAGAAGAGTTGTGGTGGCTACATACCCCTAAATTGTCTTACAATGAGGCTCAAAAGCCTCTTTATTATTGAGAGATAATGGAAAACCCTAAACATCCAAAAACCTAACCCTAGGAGATGAATTGCCAAACTATGGGCCCCTATTCGATAAATCGGTACATCAACTTCCTGAGGTCATAGCTTTGGCATACAATCTTCATTCGATGTGCACAATACCTCATTAGAAATATTTATCTAAGTAATACAACTTTTGAATAGCCATCATTGGCCAATGGCACATGATGGCTCCAATTTTTCCAAAAAAATGTCGTTTAGGGCCTCAAAAAGGCTTAGGAAGTCCAGCACCCAAAAACTGCCAAAAATACTAAATTGTGCTACAAATAAGAAAACTGAAAAACTAAAAGAAACAATGGTGGGGGTCCAAGTGGAATAGCTTGGTGGCCACCAATACCCACTAGATCACAAACTAGGTGTGGTGCACAAGTGATTTCTCTTTCTTAGATGCCCCTTGGTCATGGCTACTTAGGCCATAGGTTAGGGGTGCCAATAATCTTAAAGCTCACATAACCTAGAAAAAAATCTTATATTTCCACTTTTTACTGTGAGGAATATGTGTAACTTCTATGGTTTTAAAAATAATTTTACTAGAAGACATAAATAATCTATTTGAATATCCATGTGTTAAATTGTAGCAATAAAAGGCTCAATTTGACTCTTGCCTTAGTCAAATGAAGAAATTCCAGTTTCCACTTCAGCATGATGAGTTTGTAGGCAGTTAGTAGGAGTGACATGGCAAAATCACTCAGTTAAGTTAGTCAATTCAAGTTTGTAAGCAAGAAGTAGAGTTGTGAATGAGTTGATTGTTAAGATATAGTTATCTAGTACAACTATATTTAGTGAAACTCAGGATTTGATCTCTAATCTAGAATGGAGTCAGTATGAGTTCAATTGATTAATTGTAACTATTGTTAAATCACTCATCTCTCAATTAACTAGTGAGTTGACCAAAAATAGCCTTATTCATGCATAAAATTTCAATTTCGTCATGAAGTTGGAAAAAAATCATAATTGTAATTATTATTGTATATTAGTGAGTCTACATAGTTTGCACTCAGGGGCTAAGCTAATTCTCTTTGGATTTGCACAAGTAAATATGAGCTTTTCCTATTATTTAGGAGTTGGAATTGTCCAAGAAAATAACAGAGAGAAAGGCCTACTTTTTGGCTAAGTATTAACTAGAGAAGACATAGGAGGAGATTAGTATCATAGTGTATATTGAGCTTCAAGCATTGAAACAGTCATTGTAATAGATCATTATTCTCATATGATATAGTCCAAACAAAGGAGGGGTTTTTCCGAGTTGGGTTCCCTACTAAAAAATTTGTTCATTTTGATTGAATGATTTCATGTGTTTCTATTGTCAATTTTCCTTCCAAAAAATTTCGTAGAAGAAATTTTCGTTTATTGATTTGAGTCTGATTTCATTAACAACTACAAATTTTGAGTTATTCGTACAAGGTATCAAATTTATTTAAAACTACATAGAAACTAGGTTCCTGATCATCTCTCACAGAAATTATGAATTGCATGTTTGTGGTGTAGGTATTTCTTTAGTGCAGGAACAATGTCTTTCAATGGATTAAGGCTTGAGTATGCATTGGAAAAAAAATTGAATTCATTTTCTCGGAAATATAGAATATAATTTGTGCTAGATGACAATAGAGTATTAGAGTACAAAAAAATTGAAATTCCAAAACAAATAACCTTAAATCCACAACAGCTAACTCGGTGGAATAAAGATACAGTAAAAGCTAGCAGGATTATCCTAGAGGGAGTTAGAAACCATGTGGTTTCAAATTTTCTTTTAAATGAGAATTCTCTTTCAATGTAGAAAACTCTTACAAATCCATTCAAAAGTAGCAATGATTCTAGGAAGCTAACGCTGAAATATAAGCTCAAGAACCTTTAAATGTATAAAAATGAAACTATTGTTCAATACCTATATAGATTCACTCAGGTGAGAGATGAACTTGGAGAGTTGGAGAAACTGTACCTCCATATAAACTTGTGAGCTTAGCTCTAATTGGTCTACCAAAGCCCTAGTGCAACTATTAGGTTTTAGTTAATGGAAGAGGAAATCTCCTGGATTGGGAGAGACTTTGTTCTCACTTCATGTAGGAGAAGATTACAAGAAGCACTAGAGATGGAGTCACATCTAGAACTGATGAGGAAGAATAAATTTCTTTAGTTGGAGAAGGAAATAAAGCCAAAGGAGAGAAAGCCCAAGACAAGGCAGAATTTATCTAGAACCATGGAACGAAGAAAAAGCTCAGTAAAATTAAATTCTTTCACTGCCATGAGTATGGACACTATGCAACCAAGTTCCAACACAATAAATATAGTAATAACAATGGAATAGGAGTAGGAGAATATGCTTTCACCTAAAAATTTAAATTTGATTTCACCCTCATTTGTTACATGGAAAGTATTATATAAATGTCTCCCACTTTCACATTTTTTGATCTTTGTCTATTTTCATTTCTCCAAAGATATCAGGAAAACGTTGAAGCCCACTAAAGAGGGGGGAGTATTTGTGGGCTATATAGAGACACCTCATATTTACTAGGTGTACATTCGCTCACCAAAGGTGACTCTTATGAGGAGGGATGTGAGATTTTATGACAAGAAAGACATGAGTAGTTCTCTAGAGTGAGAGTTGAGCACACATCCAGAGGTGGATCTTCTAGTTCCAAAGGAGGACCCTTAGTTAGATCCAGAGAGTTAGATCTTTCTCAAAGGAAAATGGATATTCCAAGAGGATGATGTGAAGCAACAAAATCTAGAGGAGTAGGGAGAAGACCAAGTGGAGAAACCCACTCACACAGAGCCTTCCAGAGAAGGGAGGAAGAGCACCAAGATGGTTCACAGGTAGGTGCAGGAAAATTAGGAGAAAATTGAGCTCCTAGTTCCTCATACAAATAGAGGATATCACCAGACACATATACAGGATATATGGAACTCATGATAGAATTCATATATTCTAATTCATCTTCTTTCGAAGAGGCAGTTTCCGAGAAGTTTTGGATAGATGCCATGGTGGAGAAGTATCACTCCATCATAAAGAATGAAGTTTGGGAGGTTTTGCATGGACCTGAGGGAAATTACATTATTGGCTCCAAGTGGGTATAGAAGGTGAAACATTCATCTAGTGGCAGCGTTGAGAAGTACAAGGCTAGATTTGTGGCCAAATGTTTCCCATATGTGGAGGGGATGGATTATGTGGAGAATTTTTTTTATGTGGAAAGATACTTATATATCAAGACCATACTTGCATTGGCATCATTGTTTCGGTGGAGGAAATGCTAAACAGATGTTGAGACTACATTCCTAAATGGACTGGTTGAGGAAAATATCTACATTAAGTATCCTAAGTGGTTCAAGAGATTTAACAGGGAGACACATGTATGTAGGCATAACAGAGCCCTCTATGGTATCAAGAATGCACCTTATGCTTGTCCCAATTGCATAGATTCTTATCTTAGTTTGGGATTCACTAAGAGTGAAGCATATGCCATTCTATAATCCATTATGGTAGACAATTTTTGGTTCATATTAGATCTCTATGTGGATGATTTGATAGTGACAAAAGATGAGAGATTGCTATAGTTTTGCAAGGAGGACCTTACAAAAGAGTTCAATATGAGTTATATAGGTTTGATGCAATCATTCCTTGGCTTAGAGGTGTGGTAGGGAGATGGAGAGATATTTGTTGGATTAGGGAAGCAGACCTCTGAAATCTTTTAGAGATTCCATATGCATGATTGCAAACACATGGATACTCTTCTAGGTACTAACTGGAGGAAAGAGGATTATTCTATAGGAGAAGCAATATATGGCACTACCTACAGATAGTTGATGGGGTCCTTGATTTAGATGGTGAACACAAGGGCCGATATTTTTTTTGTTGTGAACCAACTTAGTAAGTTCATGATGGATCCTTCCAGGATTTAATGGAAAGCAACAAAACATGTTCTAAGATACCTAAGAGGCAAATCATAATTTTGTTTATGGTACAAACATAATGGATTGAAGCTCCAAGCCTTCACAAATGCAAATGAGGTAGGGAGCCCCTCATATAGGAAAATCACATTGGGAGTAGTATTCAATGTTTGGTTAATAGAAGTTTCTTTGTACAATAAGAAACATATATATAGAACTTAATTTAGCAGAGGCTCAGTACATGGCTTCTAGTAGAGCAACATGTAACACTCTTTGGATGAGAAAGAACCTGGTTTGTCTGAAGTCAAGGGATGGACCCTACATTAATCCACTATGACAATTATAGTTGTATAAAACTCCCTTAATATATATTGTTTCATGATAGGTCCAATAATATATATATATATCAGTTACCATCACCTAGGTGATTGTGTGCAGAGGAGGATTTTTATGTTACACTATTCCTATATAGGAGTAGTGTGTAGACATTTTGATAGTGTTTTTCAAGAGGTAAGTTTGAGTTCCATAGGATCAATATTGGGGTTTTTCAAAATCATTTTCTTGGTAAGAGGGAGTGTTAAATTATAGCAATAAAAGGCTTCATCTGAATTGTGCCTTAGTAAAATGAAGAAATTTGAATTTCCACTTCCACAAGATTAATTGGCAAGTAGTTAGAAGGAGTGGCATGGCCAAATAACTCAGTTAAGTTAGTCAATTCGAGTTTCTCAGCAAGAAATAGTGTTATGCATGAGTTCATTGCTAAGATCTAGTTATCTAGTGGAGTTATATTTAGTGAGCTCAGTTATTTGAGCACTAGTATAGAATAGAGTCTCTATGATTACAGTTGAGTATTTATAAACATTGCTAACTCACTGATATCATAATTAACTAGTCAATTTACTAAAAATAACCCTAGACATGCATGCAATTTGAATTGCCTAGTGAATTTGTAGAAAAGGGCACAGTCGTAATTATTATTGTATACTAGTGAGTGTACAGAGTTTACATTGAGTAGGTGAGATGATTGTCTTGGGATTTGAGAAAGGAAATAGGATATTTCCCTATTATTTAGGAGTAGGAATTTCACAAGGAAATAGGAGGAAGTAAGAGGCCTTTTTTTGGGTAACTATTGGTTAAATAAAACAAAGAAGTAGATCAATATTGCAGTGCAAATTGAGCTTCAACCATTGAAGTAGTCATTGTGATAGATCATTGTTCTCATCTGATATAATGCAAAGAAAGGAGGGGTTTCCCCTATTGGGTTCGCTTGTAAAAAATGTTTTCATTTTGATTGAATGATTGCATCTATTTTTATTTTAAATTTTACTTCCACAAAATTTAGTAGAAGAAATTTGTGACTATTCATTTCACTCAGATTTCGTTAGTAGCTGCAAATTTTGAGTTTTTTCTACACCATGTTAATTAATTTATTTCAACAGCAACTCCATAAATATCCATAGAGAGAAAAAGTATGAAAACTAGTTTAATCTTCATTGCAAAAAGATACTTATTTATATAACAATATAAGGGTTGTGTGTAATTCCTTCCTTGCCCAATTTAGCATTGACAAGTATATCATTTAAAATAAAAACAAATTATTCTCCAAATAAAAACAATATCACCTAAAATAAAAAAAAAAAGTAAATATAACCATTTTTTTATTTGTAATTAAATGCATTACAAAAGATCAATACTCTCATTCTCATTGTGATGTTCTGAGATTGTTTGTTGTTGCATTGAGAGAGACGTTATACAACCTAGTATGAGGAAGATGTGCAATTCCTCCTCTATTAAATTTAGAGTTGACAATTGTCTCATTTAAAAAAAATATGGAATATTCTATGAATGAAAAATAATGTTGAGTATAACAAAAGAACAAAAATAAATATAGATACTTGTAGAATTTTAATTAATGAAATTATAAAAAATCAATAATACCACCCTAAGTCTATTGTTTTTCCTTTGTTTTTTTTGCTATTACAATAAAGTATGAGGTATGGTAAAAATATTCCATTCTCACTCTTAACCATACATAAAATAGTTTCATGTTCATTCGAAGTAACACAATTTTATATAAATTTTAAAGAAATGTATAGAAAATAAAAATTAAGAAATCTTATCTTTTAACTTCTTGTGTTAGGAAGATGTTCAATTCCTATACCTTATAGAAAGATTAATACAAGAATCAAATAATCTATTTTAATATCCAAATTAATTAATTACACATTATAGACTCATTTTAGGAAGCAAGCAATTTGTTGTTTCTATTATAACCTACTAAGAAGAATACATGGTAAAATTGTTTCCTTCTCACTCTGAGCCATAAATAAAGTATTTTGATACTCATGTAACATAACATAATTTTGTCTCAATTTTAAAGAATTATATAGAATTAAAATTAAAAAAGTATTATATTTTCACTTTTAAGTTTGTGGAAGATATGTAATTTAATATTAACGCCATACATACCTATATAGAGAAATTTTTTAAATTTTCAACAATAATAAAATATTTGAATGCTGAAAGAGCAAAGATAATTGAAAATAGAATAATTTCAATTTAATTCCCTAACTAGAATAATAAGAGAGAGGTGTAAATTATTGAATTTTCAAAATAAAAATTTATGTGTAATATTCAAAAATATTAATAATAATTATTGAATCTATATAACAAATAACATATCCCAACAACCATCACAAATAAAATATTTCAATGTATAATATGTATATATTAGATAGAGAAATTAGAAAAAATAAAGTCTTATGTTTCAAAGATATCTTCTTATTTTGACCAAATATTAGATATATTATTTGGTAAACTTTTGCTTGGAAAATATTTGTTGGAATTGTAAGTTTTAACGTCTATAGTCTACACGATTGAAAGTAACACCAAGTCACTTTTCAATGTGTTGAATCAATTTTATGCATTAATAATGGAATTCAAACAATGAAACTTCTCTCTTCCATCTATATATATATATTTATATATATATATATATATATATTATATATAATATATATATATATATATATATTATAATATATATATATATATATATATATATATTATATATATATTATATATATACCCCAAAAATCAATCAAATATTTTTCGTTTTTGTGTTGTAAATTTAATAAACTCAAGAGATTAGATTTGATCGTTTGTGTCGACTTGGGAGATCCATGGTTATGATGGATCTATAATAGTTTATAATCAACCACCTGGTATGGAGATTATGTTAAAAATAAAAAAAAAATTCTCTCATTTTGAGCCATAAATAAAATATTTTGATATTAATGTAAAACAACATAATTTATATCACACCTAAAGAAATACATAGCAATTAAAAGTGAAAACTTATTTATTTTCACATTTGAGTGTGTGTAATATGTGCAATTATTATACCTTTCAAAAATATTAAAATATGAGAATAAAAGTATAACATCCCGCAGTACGTTCCATGGAAAGGCATAGAATTAGAAAATTTCACATCATTTACCAACGTGTCACTTTCTAAATTACTTGACATATTCCTTCAATTGCCATTAAATAAACCATCATCATTACATAGAGTAATCTTTAGTAAAGTAATAGTAAGCTACACAACCATTAACTTCCACTTTTGTAGCATATTAATTATAACTTCTTGATATAACCTTGGATCGATTCCATGACTCTTTTAACTCAGTTAGTTAATCACATACTTGATAATATAAATGCCACATAAAGTAAGGAATCAACATCATAAAAATGGAACGATAATAAACCATATTATTAGACACTGATATACCCTCGTAAACCCATTGGGTGAAATCCAACAAAAGTTTAATTTTATTATTAAATTCTCATGAAGGTGTCCACCCCTCACACAAAGGCTTGTAAGGGAGTTTGACCCTTAAACATTGTCATAAAATTTTACATATAAATATCGTTTAAATGCAATATATATAGTTAGAATATATTAAAATCATCATGATATCATTTACCCACAAGTCCTCAACCTTTATATCATTGCGGCCTGACTATTTCCATCTATGGACCATCCTGCAGCTGACATTTCCCAATATGCATGAACCATTACTTATTTACCTAGCACAATGTTAAACATTATATATCCTTTGCATATGTCAATCCTTTTCTTCCATTATTATCGTTAGAAAACTTTGATATCATGATTAGATAAAGTATTAATCAAACAATAATAAATTTATAATAGTGACTCTTCAACACCTACTCACATGCGTACATGAAATGTAAATAAAATACCATGACATGCTTCTTTTAAAAACATTGTACATGCATTAAGAATAACAATATAACTATAAAATCATGTATATAAAATAAATATCAGATTAGCTAATATCCCTCTCACATAAGCATATAATCCTTTCCAAAATGAAAACCATTACAATTGTCTATGTTATTTTTCCATGTAAGTATTTCTTTTCTATTCAAAAGAAGCTAGCCCTCAACAATTTTCTTGGTGTATGCAATCATGTATTCATTTCAAATGATCTAATACAATATATATTATTCTTATGCATGTGAATGCATCTTCTTTCCAAAAGAACCTCTTCCAAAGAAGAGCTATCCATGATAGCTATTTTACATGAAGAGTACATGCTCTATTACAAAATAAGGATAACATAATAGTTATTATTTCATTGCATGTAACTACTTGTTCTTTCCAAAAGAAATTAGCATGATAGCTATTGTTCTTGTGTTCAAAACAAATCCTTATATTCAAAGGAAGCTAACTAAATCTTGCATTAAAACACACATTTCTCTTTTCAATATGTTGGAAAAATTAACACATACTCTTTCTAAGAGAAATGAACATGAGGACTATTGTTTTATGCATCTCAAACATTTTCTTTTCCAAGAACCTAGCAATGTAGCTATCATTTATGTGTGTATAAGAACATGTTCTTTTTCTCAAGAAACTAATAAAAAAATAGCATATTCTTTTAAAGAAACATAGCTCAATAGTTGTTATATCCTTGCATACAAAAACACATTTCTTTTCGAGAAATTCAACACAATAGTTTTACTTTTCATGCATGGAAGAACTTACTTCTTTTCAAGGATTTAAACATAACAACATGCAATCACATATTTACCTATTATTTTCAAGAAAACTAACATAGTAACATGCAATCACATATTCCTTTTCAAAAGAATAATGTGACTTGTTCAAATTTTGTGTTCAATGTTCATGCACATTTTTCTCATGCATCGATTATTTGCATTCAATGTAGAAAGGTATATATGTATATATCTCTTGCACCAAATATTTTCATTTAATATAAAATTCTCTCTATGAATATTTCTTATGCATTTAACAATTGAATTCAATATAAAAGCTTGTCCATGCATATTTTTTATGCATTGAATAATTGCATTCAATATAAAAGTTGGTCTGTTTGAATAATTTCATTAAATTTAAAATATTCTTTGTGCATATTTGCTTTAATTCCGTGAAATTAAAGAATAGTAGTTATACCCTTATGTATGCAAGACATGCTACTTTTTCAATAATTTGAATGTATAATAGCTAGTTTTTCTTGCATGCAACATATACTTCTTTCCAATTATTTTTTTCAATAACTAATAAAAATAGTCATATATTGTTTTAAATAATTGCTAACACAATAGTTATTATTTACTACATGCACCTATAATTTATTTTCCACTAAATTATCCTTTTATTACATGCAAATTTATATGTTTTATTTTTTGAAGAAATTATTCTTATATTGCATGCAAATAGATATATTTTATTATTATTTTAAGACATACAAATGTATATATTTTATTTTCAAGATATGAAATGTATTTCTATCTTTTCTATGTGAAATGATTCCATGTACTATTTTCTAAGAGCTCTTTTAAATCACTATCAAAATAAACACATATATTTGTTTCCTTTTCTAGGAAAAGGAACTTGGGTTCTTATCACTGTGTGAACAAAATTTTATCAAACCTTTTCAAGAAACCTTATTAACTTATCTTTGAAAGAAAGAAATATTTTAAAAAAATTAACTACTAAACTCTTATTCGTTCTTAAGAAATTATGAAAAATTGTTTCAAGATTTAAACAAATTAACTTACATACCTCATGTATGGAGAGACATGTTTTTCAACATACCATGGACGAAGAGTAAAATAGTGATTCCCAAAACTACAACAATATGGAATCCTTCTATCAATGACTTCACCTAAATTTCTTTAAAAATATTATGGAAATATCCACTCCAGTTACATTTATAGAAGGAATGAGTGTCATTAGGAGATGTCTTCTGCTAGCTTTGTTGTTGGACTCTAACAAAAACCTCCCTAACAACTGAAAATGTTCGTGGAGAATGGTTTTCTTGTAACTATTATTCAACCTAACTGAAAAACACTAGCATGTTTTGAGAAACATAGTTTGGAATGAAAAACAATGATGATCCCCCTTAATGGAGTGACATCCCTCTCATGAACAAACCCCTTATGCGAGGCAAAAATTGTTTTAAAACATAATTGTTTTATACTTCTTCTTGGATTAGCTACAAATCATATAATAATTATTTCTTTATGCTAACTATTTGATAAATAAAAATAATTAAAAATATTTTATTAATGTTTATTTTAGTTAGTTATTAACAATATTTTAAAAGCATCGAAGGGATATTACATACTCCCCTTGTTGAAGTAAACACTATCCTCGTTGTCTATGATTAACTTTTACTTGGGATATAATCATCTAAGTAACCAAAATGGAATCCATTCCCTTAAAAATGAGGGATTTTTATGTTCACTAAGTAAAAATAGATAATGTTGATCAGTAGTCATAAGCATTTATAGCTACAAAATAAGCCATCTCTACTTTTCTTCACTTAGTAATTAATTAAATTTTAGAGATAAAAACAAAATATAAATACCAATTTATCATTACTTACCAATTATTCATGGATTTCATGGTCACTTTGTGAAAAATGTTTAACTATAGGTGGTTCCACAACATCCATGGAAAGTTCAAGCACCCTATAATGTCTAATCAACAATTTCAATCAAATTATTCACAACATTTTCAGTCATATGAAATACTTTTAACTATCAATCAATTATGAAATTCTAGGCGATATTTTAATCACAATACTTCTATAAGTAATCAAAGAGCACCTAGCTCTATAATCATCAAAATGATCAATAACTACACCATGTCCATACATGTCTTATCCCCTACTAAAGACATCCATACAATACTTCTATGAGTATTCACAGAGCATCAAGCTCTCTAGTCATCAAAATGATAAATAATTGTCCCAAATTAATATTTTATTAGCCCTTTCTAAGATATTTACAATATTGGTAATACAATAAAATAACTTACACTTCCAGTAATTCCTTTAAGAGCACTAGGCTCCTTTCTGGTCAATATGTATATAAATTTCTTACACAATTATATCGAAAATTCATTTTGAACAAAAATCACAATTGATTAGTTAATTTGTTCTAGTATGATAACCACATTAGAAAAGGAATGTTCCTCCCAACCAATTGCAACTCATTTCCTTAACTAAATCAAGCCATTTTTGGATCCAAAAAATTCTTTGATAAAGACCATATTAGGTCCAGTTAGGGATTTCACTATCCAGCCAACTCAAGAATTCCAATAACTACACAGGGCCTACTGTAATATCCCTCCCTTTAATAAAAATAATAATAATATAATAATATATAAATAAAAATATAATAATAATATTAATAGTAAATAAATCATTAAATATATAAATAATAATCATAAATGATATTTAAAAAATATACAAGAAAATAAATAAAAAAATAATAAAAATAGTAATAACTACACTAAAAGCTCTAAATAAGAATAAATAGTAATAAAACAAAGAAAGCAATAAAAAGAATAAAGAAAGCTAAAAAATCAAAAGAAAAGTAAAGAAATAAAACAAGAAAGCTAAAAATCAAGTTGCATGTAGACACATGGAGTGTTTGTATGTGGTTCCCCATCCAATGTTATTCTATTTAATAGATGGTGAGGAAGATGGGAGGCATTCTTGCATTCTATCATTCTGAGATTCTATCTTTCATTCTCTTGGGAAAATGGTATACTAAGACTTAGGATCACTAGTAGTAGTCGTTGATTGAGGGCTCGAGGGTGGCCAGTTGTAGCAGAATCCTGCACAATTGAGCCTACAGTTGGGAGGAGAGTCGTCCCCAAAATCCTATTGCGGTAAGCCTACTTCTACCACAGGTAAGTCCAAGTAAGCACTCTTCATAGATTAAATTTAATGTTAATAAGTTAATTAGATATCTATTTTGGGCTCTTACATATGGTATCAGAGCATGTTTAATCCTTAGGTCCTATGGGCATCTGGAAATTTACTTTGTTGGAATTTTTAACTTGACTGGTTTTAAAGTTACAGGTTGATTACTTCAAGGAGGCGGCATAATATTTTTCAAACCCTCACTATGCCGTAAATTTTCTTATTCAGTGCATACTTACTGCATAGCTAGATTTGGTTGGTTTTGGTGATTACGTTTCTGCCTGTATCAACTTTGGATTTGGAATTAGATTCGTTTCTCTACAATTTTAGCATAGATGCTTGAGTAAAAAAAAAAAATTATCATTGAATATTGGCCTTCACTCATGCCTCTTTGCATATTTTGGAGTTTGGATTGACTGTGAGGGGTTTCTTTTAGATTGGAGAATTGCTTGCTCGACTAATACTATGTCTAAATTGATCTCGTCTGGGATGGATAAATTGATCTCGTCTGGGATGGATAAGGAAAATGTCAAGCGAATAAGTAATGTCATTCATTACGTTCTGCCATAACCCATAAGTTCACAAGCCAATCCATTATTCTTATTGGCGCATTCTGTTCCATTCCCCACTAATAGTAATGGCTATCCTCTCTTCAAGAATTATTATTTGAACTTAGTTTTCTGAAAAACCTGCAGTTTCTTCAATAGCATCCGGCACTTCAAATCGCCGAACTAGAACCCTGGAGCCACCACGCTTGCCCAAAGGTTGAGGTTGTCGAATGAAGATTTGTATGTGAGGGACATGATCAGATTGGAACGACAGCGGAAATCTCCTGTGTTGGGTCGCCTTCCTACATGGACCTTTATGATTCCCAATCTAGTGCTTCTGCTCTTATTCTACTACAAGGTATATCTACCCAGCTAACTTTATTTTGTACGCCTGGTTTATTAGAAGGGATTTAAACCTGGGAAGATTAACCTCAAGCTGTGCTAGGTTATCTGGATTTGGGTCTATAACCCCAATCGCTCTGTTTTATGTATTTTATTTTATTCTCATTGACTGTAATTGCTCGATAAATGGCTTTCATAACCCATTTTTGTTAGGCATTTATGAATTTCTTCCAACTTGCATTTACCAATTCCTCAACACTACAGAGTCAATATCTTTAACAACTTTGCTTTCATTGTGGAAGTCAGCCTCTCATGGGACCTTCCGGTTTTCCATCTCAAGTTCCCTACCATTACCATGATAAATGGTTCCCTGACAAGGACATACAGTCCTTTTGGCCTTGACTTTATGTATGGTATATTGAAAATTCCAGGAAGGAATACAAGGGTTTGCGTACGTATTCAGGATTATGTATCTTTCTCGTATGATGGCTGCCAATTGCCGCTATAGTTCCATAGCTGAGTTGAGGATAAGCTACATCGCTTGCCAAATCAAATTCCATGATGTCTGCTGCTACAGTTGACTGATAGTTCAGAAACAGAAGAAAGAAATTACAGGTATGGGCTTCTGTTTCGACAGTTTCTTGGGGTTCATGATGATACAGGGTTTTGCATTCTAGGGTTTGATTGGTTCGTCAAATTGAAGTAGCATTAATCTGTGAAATTTCCCAAAAAGGTGCAATTAGGAATTTGGGATTCTAGTTCTTGTTGTCCCAAAATGTGTTTCTCGAGTTTTCGTTGTTTGGGAAATACCCAGAATTTCTGAGATGCTCGAAACCCCAAAATTATTGGGTTTTAGTAGTTTAATTCATAGGCATTTATATTTTTATTCAGACACACTGCGTGAGATGGTATGAGCTTTTAATTCTTTTGTTTCATACGGTAGGTTCGAACTGTTTGGCTGGCAAATTTGAGTTCGATTCAGTATAATTTCCAAGTTTATTAGTTTTAATCTAAATTTATTCTGAGTCTTGACAGCATAAACATCGGAAGTGAATGAAAACCTATCCTTGCCAACTTTTAGCCATATAAATTTCTCTGTTTAACCTTGTCAAAACTAATTCACGGGTTGTCTGCTCTTAAAGGAACTGGCCTTATTAAGTGTTCCTCTTGGAGCAAGGTCCTCTATTTTTTGTTTATGTGGAAATTTATCCTCTAGTTTAACTTATTTGCAGGGGCATAGGGTTTCTGTCAGAGGTTTTCGAACTTTTAATAAACTCTATGCTGAGTCATGTTGGAAGTTTCTTTGGGTTTTTATTTAAAAGGCACATTATGGCAAGGCATATCCAAATTCCACATTACCCTGTTGCCACTATTCAATTTTATTTCTTGTTTTTAACTGAGTTTTACACTTAATGTTAGCTCATAAGAGGTTTGACGTACCATATTTAATTTCAAAGATTATGCTACAAGTCTGCTAAATAGGGGTGCCAAGCCGCTGTGACCTCTCTGATCACGGATTAGAAGTAGCGTCAGGTTTGCTGTGAAGCACCTGTTTTCTGTCTTTCATACTAAAGCTAATTGAAGGCATATATTTGACCTTGCATGTTTTTTTTTTCCTGTGAACCATTCATGAAGGCAATTGTTCTTGCTGCATTCATGCATTCTGAACCCTTATCTATTAGTGAGCGACTTGCAAATTTCAATTGCTAACCAAAGAGTCATAGACTCTCAAATCTTATCAAGTGATTTCACTCCCACCCGCAAACCGAGTTGCTATGGCTGTGTATGTGTCACAGTCTGAAAGTAGGGGTAGCTTAACTTGCACAAATAACCTAAATTATCATAGCATAGCACTTTTACTTAATATAAATAAACTTTTACTTAATTAGTGAATAGTCCTACAAGTGAACTTTTATTTATTTAGAAAGGAAAATAGTGTTGTTTGGTATTAAATTGTCTGAAATAAAGTTCTGGTTACATAACTCCAATTTCATTCTATTTTATATTCGTAGACATAGTTATCTCAAAAGAATATAAAAGTTGAATTTAGTGGACCATGCATATTCAAATTAAACAAATTTTGATTTGTCTTTTCCTCAAGGTTTTGTAATTGACCATACAGACCATGAAGGAAACAAGTACAGACCATTAAGATTAAAAGTTAAAACCTGGATAAGTAATAGGGACTTTATTGAGAATAATTTAGTGACCAGCATAGCTGACAAATGGACTAAGAAACATACATGCAAAGTAAAAAAAAATGAGTAAATATAATTTTACGTTTGCAAAGTAAATATGATTTTTTGCAAAGTAAAAATTAGTTACAAATACTTGTGTGCATATGCAATTCAAGTCAGTAACATTTTCTCTGTTTTGTTTTAACGAATCACCTCATTCATGAATGTGGCTAAGATAGAGGATCAACACTTGAGTCAAGTAAGAAAGTTGTAAAAGTCCTTCAGAAGAAGAAAGAATTTGATCAGAATATTTGATTCTTGTATTAGAATATTTTCTCTGTTTTGTTGTTCAATATCAGACTGACGCATGCATCTTGGAAAACAAACTTAGTGGACTTCAAGTTTTAAGTTGCTTTGGTCACTCTATAGCATGCACTACAATTGTAATTATCAATAAGTGACATAAAAATTCCTAAAATCTCTTCTGAAATTCTTAGCAATGTCTTCATTTTCCTATTCACTAATTTTCCCAACGATTTTGGCATATAAATAAACCCACTACACATTTGCATGTTGTATTTATCATTGAACAATAACCATTTTCATAGGGTGCAGCAAGGCTAAAATGCACTTTTTATGGCCATGATCTTTAGTTATATGTAATATGTATATAGCACTTTACGAGAACGTGCAAAAATGTGTATAATAAGCTTTATAGTTTTATGGGTGCATATATGCATGGCTCTCTGAATCCTGGTGTTAGTGATAACATTTTGTGTAAGCCTCTTGATATGAACCAATATTATGTGATATCTGAGTCAGTCTTTAAGGAAGGGATTTAATCATCTAGCATTTGGGATAGGCCAATAAGGTTTAAGCATGTTGTTAATTTATTTAGAAGCTATTGTTTTTTAAGCATATGATAATAGAAATTGCTATTTGTTCTTTTGTTACACCTTCTTTCAAGAGAAATCTCATGTCAAAATCTCTTCCAAGGCCTAGCCATGCATGCAAAAAGATGAATCTTGTTATTTCAAGCATGAAGCAAGATTGAAATTTGTTAAAACAATATGGATTGTTTATAAGATGATATTACATCTAGTGGCTGCACATTTTGAAAATGTTGGACTTTTGCTATTCTTCATCCAACATGTATGATTGAATTAGCATAGTTAGTTACTTATACTCAATGAATCAATCGTTTGTAGGTTGGAATGACAGACACAATTCCAATCAGAATTCCATCAACGTATGTTTATTAGCAACCCTAAAGCAATTATGTGTTCATTGGTTTTTTTTGCAAGTTTCAACTGATTCGAAAGAATGAAGTGCACTTTAGTATAATTATATAAAAGTGGTTGTAACGGTCCTTATTTTCACTTGAAAAATCTGGACATTTCAGATACAACTTGTCAACTTAATTTATATTGTAGACTGTTATTTAAGAATTCTCATAAATTCTGAATTTATATTTCATATGCATGAATGCTTAACACCAATATAACTACAGTGACAGAGAATTCCAAGTTGTAGAAAATAGTTTTTCTATTGCATTAATGCCGTCAATTGAAATCTTGTTATAGAGGGACATGTATTAATTGTTTCTTTTTTTACATGTCACACTGATATTTCTACGAATTGCTTGTGATTATTTTCCATATTTTTATGATTTTTCCCTAATGATTGATAAATTTTCTACATGACATGGTGATATATTTATGAATATTTTATTATTTCGGATGGAATTAGTCCTCAAACTCTACTCATTTTTTCCACCATCATCAACTGTGTTGAATTCCCCAGAATACATGCAAATGATCACCATCATCATTATTTCATTTCAGTTTTCTTTTCTTCACCATCATGTTGTACATTCAACAACCATGAAGATTTCGGGTATATATTAACAAAAGGTATTGGATACCAGACTTAATGTTCATTATCAATGAACCCTTCACATTCCATCCTAGTACGAAGGTTCATCCATGTTGTTGGCTCATTTTTATTTGGTATCCTAGCTTTGCTTGCTGTGAATCTTGGTTCTCTTTTTTTTTGACGATTGTACTTATTCTAGCACAACCTGGATTATATTTTTGGCTGAGCTGATGCAACTATGTATCAAATTGAAAGAAAGGGGCCTTTCCACCCCAGAAATAGGAATATGGCACATCATCGAAAGACTATGATCATGCCATAGGTTATTTCCTTTCAAAAAGTTTTGAAGTCTGGTCAAGAAGAAATATTTGTCTATTGATATATTTAGTTAAGCCCTCCTTGGTCTTGGTAGCCCAGTTCACATTTAGTGATTTCACACTTATGGCTCGTTGTTGAGGGATATGTGATTTGGGTATATGAATATATTGGAGTAGGTTTTGGTACCTAACTTTTAGTATCTCTCCATGAAAATGTGTTTTTTATTTTTATTTTTTATTTTTAACTTTTGAGAATTGGATTAAATTTAGATTTTAAATTACAGATGAATTGGTATTACTAACTTTGGGTTAGATACAAATTATTGGGTTTAATGTGTAATGAAGAGATAGTCTAGATCTTAAGGGATGGTGAATGATGTTTGAGTAAATAGAATTTTTGAAGGGACAATTATCTACCTCAGATGAGAAAAAGGTACTATTGATTGTGTAAATGGTACTGTTGACTTTATAGTGTGTGCAGATTTTTCGACATTATTGTCAATGGAATTCGCAGGAACACGCATATCCATGACTACAAGCTTACGATCTTATGTATTATGTCTATGCATGCAATTTTATGTCTTATCCGAGAAATTATTATGCCTAAAATGTATTGTAAGGTGAGGGATGGTGTTGCCTTCGCAGGTGCGCTTGCAGGCAGACCATATAATTAATAAAATGATTTTTTTTTTTGTGTTGGGGAGGAATAACCTTCCCCGTCATCCAATCCGGTTCTAGGTCGGGTGGCAATGTCTTTTCTTTATGGTGTGGAATATTTTTATGCTTGATTCATAAATTTTCTGACTAAACATCAATATGACTTTTCTACTGTGACATGAAAATAGTAACTGAATGTGAGGAAAATGTCACTTTAGTTTTACTTTGCTTGGTCATACGACTTTGTTCAAAGCATATAATAAATCATCCGATACTACTAGTTTTTCTTCATAAAAAGCTTTACGTGGGTTATTGAGAAATCTCCACTATGTAATTATGTTGTCTAGTCATGAGGACTATTCATGACCAATTTCTTCATGGGCCTTAACTGGTTAAAAGACATCCACTTTGTAGATAATATACTTTCCACAGGATTGATGGTAATTTTGTAATAGGAAAAAGATTCTTTAGTCACGCGACTCGAATCACTTCTTCGACTTTTGGTGGATATTGAACCACATCTCCGTGATTGATAGAATCTAGATCATTAGTACTCCTTATCTTGCATTCAATGATAAATTGAAAGGTAAATTAGTGGATGGATTGGATCATCTAGTGACTCACATCACATTGCAGTTTTTCTTTAATTAGCTATCCGATCTGGTATCTAAGGACAACTATATTCTTAGCAATAAGCTACAACAATCGGATTGTTGACAGCACAATAATGTTAGTATAACTTAAAGTCTGGTGCAGTTGTCAGTTCCTCATTGCTTTCTCATGTAGATTCTTTGGTTTTCTGTGCACATTAATATCTCATTATATGGTATGGCATAATTAAGATATACTTTTATGATTCAGTAATTCATTGGAAAAGTATGTAATCCTATAATCTTGATACGGTATACTTGCATGCTGGTGCAACTACTCGCCACTAGTTCACTTTACAAACACAGTTTAAATAGCACTTACCTTTAGTGATCATTTTTCACCTACTTCTATGATTCAGTCTGATCTAAAAACACAGAAATAACATTCTGTGAATTTTGATCATATTATTCACTAATTATTTGTTCGATTACTGCCCTTTAGCAATAGTAGTTGCTTGGGATTTCTCTGGTCCATTATTGCAAGAACACAACTCCCTTAATATGATCTTCTAATAAAATTCATTTTGCATTACAATTTCCATTCAGATTACCTGTATTTGCTCATTTACTACTCATATCATTTGTATATTGAACATCATCAAGCTACATGATGGTATATTTAGTCTCAGTGGCAATCCATATAGATTTGGATTAAAGTTCAGATGTTGAGTATAATGTTACATGACGTTCGTAATGGTTAAAGTTGTCTAAACATAAATGGGAAGAAGATACTTGCAAATTTTTTGGTAACTAATGATAGTTCACGTGATTATGGCCTGCTTGGGTCAAATATTTAAGGTCATAAAGAAGAAATATCACAATAAAGATAATAAATTAGTAAGAAGAAACAACGTATTTTGGAGCATAAAAGAAGAGTATTGGGGTATTTTGAACATAATGGAAGAATTTGGTAGTTTGGTATTCTAAAGGTATCACTGTAAGGTCTATCTAAGGATGATGTACCTAAAGAAGAAATATTGGCAATCAACCAATGAAGTTGAATAATTATGGTAATAATTTTACGGAACTTGAACGGTATGATAAAATGTTGGGAAAGGCTAAGTATGTACATGACAACATCTATAACAATTTTCCCTCTAATGGGAGAGCCACATTGTAAGGTTTTCCATCGGTGACTCGCAATATGAATGAATTATGGACAACAAGGCGTATGGTCAAGTAATTTTATTATGTGGATAAGCGGATTACATATATCTTCTTGAAGTTATTTTTCAGATATTATCCAAGTTGGGAAGAGTAATGATGACCAAGTAATGATAACTTGGAAAATATAGGAAGGAATGTTTTCCAACTTGAATAAAGATACTATTTAATAATAAAGAGCCTTTTGCCCAACTGGAGGAAGGGGTCAATTTATGATTAAGCAATCAACTGGTATCGAACATGACAAACTCGATGAGATAAGAAAATAATTCTTTGAAGTACTAACTGTTAAATAAGTCAACATTGGTCAACGAATCCTCGTGCAAATCAATTAAGCATGATATAGAGTTAAATCATGATGGAAATAGTATTTGCAATAGCGATATTGGAATCAGTGAACCAAACTGTAAATGGATGTAAATTCAAGGGATTTTAATAAGATGATTTAAATAATGATGGTATCACTAGTAATTAATTTCACCAAAGTTTCCTTTGGGAAGGAAGAATATATGACGAGAGATTAAGACTCAAGATGATAATTATGAAATTTAACGATGTACTTAGATGTCAAAATGATTATTGAAAAGTGATTGACACCTTGATGAAAACATACTGGCGATGTTTGATGAACAGATGGTTCTTATAGTGATAAGGTATCTATACGATAATAGCGATATGCATAGGAATTATGACATTATGTCAAGGTATATTGACAGTTTTGTTTACTACCTGATGATAAGTATTTCATGTTCAATACTCATGATGGATATGATATGCATAACTTGGCATAGGAATTATGATGTTATAATATGAGGATTATTGACATGTGGTTCATTTATGTTAACTCATGATATGTCTTGATATAATAATGTGATGATAACTGACGCATGCGATAGTTCCATACAAATATATGACATGCGCGATCATGCAGTTCCTTGCAAGAGTTGGCATGTGGATTATTTCCTATGATACTATGATAGTATGGTTAATGCATTGGATGCATGTTGAGATGTGATGATTCACAGGACTCCACAAATGGGTCGAGAGGGCTGGTTTATTTGATGATCTCGTGCGAGCCCATACGCACGAGGGAGAATAAGTAATACCATATGGGCTGGGGACAAAACTCAATCAACACTACATATGCTAGTGGTTCCTTTGTCTTGTGTATAGCTCTTGACGGGTAGCTCTTGAAGAGCTATGGGACCATCTTGAGGAGGCCAAGTGCCTGATGTTCCAGGCTAGGTGCCTATTATTGGGATGTCGAAGTCTGGAAGGGATGTAAAGGACTTTGATGCCTAGGGTTGTGCACCTTAGTAGTTGTGGAGGGAGTGGGCCAGCCTGCGAGATGCCCAGGGTCATTGAGTACCGGACCGGATGCCTGCCTTGGGGCAGATGAGGTCACAGGATGCCTGCCTTGGGGCAGATGAGGTCTGAGTCAGGTACGAGCCTTGGGGCCAGCCTTGGACTAGGATACAGACTGGGTCAGGCTTAGCCTGGTGCCGAAACTGGAAAAAGGACAGAGATTCCTTGAGATTTCCTGGGGTGTTGGGGACTTCCGATGCCTGCTAGTTATACTAGTTCAGCAGAGGGTGTTGGAAACATGAAGCAAATAAAATAAAAAATAATACAAAATACAAAATAAAACACAATAACTTCGGGATGAAGTTCCTTAAAGTGGGAGAGTATGTAATATCCCTCCCTTTAATAATAAATAAGATATAATAAAAATATATTGATATAATAATAAATAAAAATAATAAAATAATAATATATATAAATAATAATAAATCATAAATCATAAATGATATTTAAGAAATATACAAGAATAGATATAAATAAATTAATAAAATAGTAATAACACACAATAGCTCTAAATCGATAAAATGTAAAACAAAGAAAGCAATAAAAGGATCAGAAGCTAAAAGATAACTAAGAAGTAAAGAAATAAAACAAGAAAGCTAAAAATCAAGTTGCATGTAGACACATGGAGTGTGTGCATGTGGTTCCCCTTTCAATGTTGTTCTATTTAATAGATGGTGAGGAAGATGAGAGGCATTCTTGCATTCTATCATTCCGAGATTCTATCTTTCATTCTCTTGGGAGAATGGTATACTAAGACATAGGAGCACTGGCAGTAGTCGTTGATTGAGGGCTCGGCGGTGGCCACTTGTAGCAGAAGCCTGCACAATTGAGCCTATGGTTGGGAGGAGAGTCATCCCCAAAACCCTGTTGCGGTAAGCCTACTTCTACCACAGGTAAGTCCAAGTAAGCACTGTTCATAGTTTAAATTTAATGTTAATAAGTTAATTAGATATCTATTTTGGGCTGTTACACCTAATATATGATTATTCATGATAATTTCCTACCTCTTCCTCAAACAATGTCCCATATATAAGGAATTTTTGGCCTCCTCCAACAAGATCCAAAATCAACAAAGTTTCCTCAACATTTTTCCCCTCTTCATCATCTTCACCAACTCTTTTCTACTACTGAGAAATTCTATCTCTAAGAAGACCAAATATAGGTCAGAAACCACCATCAACCCCTCTGGGTAGGTATCCTCCTTCAACCTAAGGCCTCTTGTCCTTTCACACTTGTCCAAAATTGTCTCGCATGTAAAATTCACTTTTAACAACCTTTAGCACTGTAATTTACATATATGTATGTATGCACATTATCATTATTGCAAATGAAAATTAGTGTACATCATGTATTCAAACTTGACCCTTAACTTGGATTCCATAATATGTAAAAGTAAGGTTACAAGAAATCATAAATTACATCACATGTCATATGGGTAATATTCACTTCAGAATAACCCTCATGCAGTTTAGAAAAACATTACCATATTGCGTATATCATAACATTATACTTTCTAATTTGCAGCTCAAAATCACATTGCAACATTTTATCTTTCACAGGTTGTTATGTTTCCACTAAGCTACCCTTGCTTAGTCACATCAACAACATTAATCACAATCGTTTTTTAATAAAACCATACATTTTACAAAATACCATTATGCACAAAAAAAATTTCAAATACATTTAGTATTAATTTGACTTACACATGCATCTATGTTCTCGATATTTTAAAATTGAGAAATGTATTGGTCTTGTTACTTTCCATAAACCAAATTTTATGCACAAAAGTAATATAACATATAAGGATGCATCTTCCAGATGTTAAAATGAAGTTTCAAAATGTTTTTTTTTCAAAACAATGAATAAGGGAATAGTACTTTATTCTTGAACATTCCCATCATTTCTAAATCATGCGACACATCATTTCATGTATGAATATGAATTTAATAAACAATCATTAATGCATATCAACTAACATCATCATTGAATTTTCAATTAGTAGAGTTGTGAAGTTCAATCAAAGAAGATAATCAACATCATCTAATTACTACTATCATTAAGTTGATGGGACCATCAAATCCAACACTTTAATGACACTATTGTATCATAATCCAAGCTCTTTATCACCTTCAAGAACTTACACACATATTTTAGCATGGTTAGACTAGTATTAACTTTTTCAATAATATTATTTTTTCTGCATGTGCATAAAAGCTTAAACAAAACTATATTAAGTCAAAGACATTGATTGATCATTAATGTGTAAGTGTTAATAACTATTGTGGCAGCAATCATAACATTCCCAATCTCCACAGTGTACTATTACCAACAAACCAACAATTGAAGTAACTACCATAATGACTTGTTTACATGTTGTAGTAAGGTCCTATCAAACTAATTCATGCATATAAGTTTTAGTAGTTATCCATGCAAAAATAGGTATTCAATGCTACCAACCATCTTAAATTTTACCATCACAGGACTCAGTCATCTTTTATCCATTACTATCAAGACTTATTGCTTGACTTACTTTTTATGCATAACTCCTAAAGGGGTTCCTTCAATATATTTTAAAACATCCTATTATCCCCTTCAAGGAAAACTACCCAACACCCCCCC